>VONZ01002002.1:0-77350 GCA_012976165.1 Labeo catla | reverse complement strand
AACATGCTAGCAACATGCTATCAACTTGTTAATCATGCTAGAAACATGCTACCAACATGTTAACAACTTGCTAAACATGCTAGCAACCTGTTAATCTTGCTAGAAACATGCTAGCAACATGTTTATCATGTTAGAAACATGGTAGCAACATGCTAGCAATTTGCTAATCATGTTAGAAATGTGCTAGCAACATGCTAGAAACTTGCTAATCATGTTAAAAACATGCTAGCAACATGCTAACAAGTTGCTAATCATGCTAGAAACATGCTAGAAACATGCTAATCATGTTAGAAACATGCTAGCAACATGTTAGAAATTTGCTAATCATGTTAGAAATGTGCTAACAACATGCTAGCAACTTTGCTAATCATGCTAGAAACATGCTAGCAACTTTGTTCATCATGCTAGAAACATGCTAGCAACCTGCTAATCATGCTAGAAGCATGTTAGCAACTTGCTAATCATGTTAGCAACATGCTAGCAACATGTTTATCATGTTAGAAACATGGTAGCAACATGCTAGCAATTTGCTAATCATGTTAGAAATGTGCTAGCAACATGCTAGTAACTTGGTAATAATGTTAGAATCATACTATCATACTAACAACATGTTAATTATCTATCTATCTATCTATCTATATCTGTCTATATGACAGACTGCCTTCAAACTTTAAAACCTCAAAATACTTCAGATTGAAAACTTAAAACTTCTTACATTTTTTAAACTTTTTAAACTTTTTAAACTTTTCAAATTTTTCAAACTTTCTGGTCCGGCTTTCCAACTTAAAGTTTGTCTTGACAAACTTTTTTATCTAGTTATATTTTGTAATTTTACTGTTTTTACGGTATGTTTAATCAAATGCAGGCTTAATTTGTGAGCAGGAAAGTGTTTTTTACTTGAAAGATGTATTTAATGTGTCAATAAATGTTTTAGTACTCTTTTGTGATTTGTATTATTTTGAATAGGAGATAAATATAATCATGAATTTACGGTTGAAATTCGGCCTGAAAAAGACGTCTTTTTAACTTTCACTTTACAACCACATTTAGACGTAATTTGGATGTCTTTTTATAGACATCTTTTCGTCTTTCACTTTTCAACCAAATTTTCACGTTGTTTAGACGTCTGCCATTGTCGTCTTTTCGACGAGTTTTTGCTGGGTGGGTTGTTTTTATTAAATCATTAATTATCTGCTCTACATCTAACATGATTTATATGTTAAATTATTGGATGTACCGGCTAAAAAAAAGTCTGTCTCTCTTGGATTTAAATCAGAATTTTGATCTTTCTTGTTTTGAAGTATGAAAAAGTTGTTTATCCCTTTATTGTTTGATTACAGTGGGTGATACAATACAGACTAATGAACGGCTTGTGGCATATGCTTTGGTTCGTTCCCCACTTTCATTTATGTTGATGTTTTGATTTAGATTCCTTTTATTTCTGATGGATTATTTGTGATATATGTTATGTTCGTTTGATGTATTGATTGTTTTTGTAATTATTTTTGGTTGTTTGTCCTGAAATTGTTTGATTAATTGGTCAATTAAGTTTGTAATCAGTGGCACCTGTTATGGGGCTTTTTACCAGGTGAAAGAAGGTTTTAAAAAAGAAGGGAAATGTCACTATATGATTCACTGAAGTAGGCTTGCTGCTGAAACATGTTATTGTTCTGTTGCAAAATCAAAATAAATTGAAGGTGATTAAGAAGATTAAGTGAGTGTGGATTCCTTACTTGAATATAAATACAGAAATAAGTATTTAACATGTCAAGGTTTTTTTTTTTTTTTTTAATTTAACAGTTTCAATGCAACAATTTCCATGAAATCCCATGAAATTCCCAATATCCAGCAACTTCGCACAGCCATTGAAGAGGAGTGGACCAACATTCCACAGGCCACAAGCAACAACCTGATGAGGCAAATGGTGGTCACACCAGATACTGACTGGTTTTCGGACCCCCCCAATACAGTATAACTGCACATTTTAGAGTGGCCTTTTATTGTGGCCAGCCTAAGGCACACCTGTGCAATAATCATGCTGTCTAATCAGCATCTTGATATGCCACACCTGTGAGGTGGATGGATTATCTCAGCAAAGAAGAAGTGCTCACTAACACAGATTTAGACAGATTTGTGAACAATATTTGAAAGAAATAGGCATTTTGGGTACATAGAAAAAGTCTTTGAGTTCAGTTGGACTCGTTCAGTTCATTTTTGAGTTCAGTTCATGAAAAATGGGGGTAAAAACAAAAGTGTTGCGTTTATAATTTTGGTCAGTGTACAATAAAAAAAGAACAACGATAAAAATTTATGTGTAAAAAAGTAAAATGATGCAGGAAAAAAATGAAATTATATTTATTGCTTAGTAGAAAAGTCTTTTATTTGCTATGACAGTTTCCAGATGATTCCTACATGAACAAATTTTAAATCTTGACTATTCCAGGTGACCCTCTTGAATCATAATCTTCAGGTTTTTTTTCCACAAATATTCAGCATTTTTGTTAGTTCAGGCAAGCCATGTCAGTCAAGCTCGCATCAGCTGATAGTCAGCTGGTTCTGACGTGTACCAATCTAGTCTTGACACCTATCATAGCAGTCTATTTAAAGTAGTTCACTTCCAGAACAAAAATTTACAGATAATGTACTCATCCCATTTGTTATCGAGGGTGTACATGTCTGTCTTTCTTCATTTGTAAAGAAATTATGTTTTTTGAGGAAAACTATTCAGGATATTTATCCATATAGTGGACTTCTATGGTGCCCACGAGTTTGAACTTCCAAAATACAGTTTAAATGCAGCTTCAAAGGGCTCTAAACGATCCCAGGAATAAGGGTCTTATCTAGCAAAATGATCAGTAATTTTTATTTTTTTATTTATTTATTTAAATGACCGATCATTTCACTAGATAAGACCCTTATTTCTGTAACGGAGACTCCAGGGAAGCGTGATAGATCCAAGTGCGGGCTTTATTACACAGATCGTAGTCAAGACAGGCAGGGTCGATCTCCAAACAAACAGAGTAAACCAGGGCAAAACAATAGCGTAATCCAGAAAACAAGCAGAATGTCAAAATACCAGAGGGCAGTCAAAGTAGCAAAATAAACAAGGCAATGAAACAAGGCAAAAACTATGGCGATGAACTAGACAGAACTAAACAATGGCAAAACAAGGCAAAACTATGACATGCAACAAAACCGTGACAAAAACAAGGCAATGAAACAAGAGAAAACGCTTAGTAGAGTCCGCACAGCAAAACAATACTTTGCGGGGCCTGTTTGGTTTAGGCCTCCTTAAATGGCCACCAAACAGGAAGTTACCAGTGAAGCAGCAGAGGGAGCAGCAACAGGCAGTCAATGGGTGAGGGCTCCCTCTGCTGGCGTGGCGTTACAGTTTCTTGGCTGGGATTATTTAGAGCTGCATTTAACCTGCATTTCGGAAGTTCAAACTAATGGGCACCATAGAAGTCCACAATATCGAGATTCTGAGATGAGGGGAAAGAAGAGAATGACAAGTTGTTTTTCCTTATTAGAATTGTGAGATATAATCTTGGAATTGCAAGAATAAAGTCAGAATTTTGAAATATAAAATCAAATTAAAATCAAATACCATTCTTTTATTCCATGGCTCCATAAACTGCTACTTGAAAACTGTAATTTTCTGTCAGCAGATAGGCTCCGCCCACAAAAAAAAAATCATCCCTTTTTCGGATCTGTAAGACTACCCCACTATCTATTGTCTATTTTGCTGAATAACAATGCTTATCAGTGTTTCTTTTATAGCACTTTATCTATTTGTGTCAATATATTTCAATTACAAAACATTTTTAAAGACCGTTTTCTCAAAATTATTTTTTTTCTCCTACACTGAGCCATAAATCTCCACTTCATGAACTGTTTGCCTGCCCCGAACTGTCTGTCACCCATCACGATCACAGAGGTCGTTCCCGTCCACTGCGCTCACGCTGTTGGAAGTCACTATTTGGTGTGTGTGGGCAGCATACACCATCCATTAAACCCCCGACTGTCATGAATTCCCACCCAGCCTCCCACTTCTGCCATCCTCTGTCCTGCTGCCACTGCATCCTGTCAGTCCCTCAGCTTATTCTCGGCCTTCTATCTGTGGAGCGAATTCACTGCAGGCCTGTCAGTCTCCAGCTCCATCAAAGTCAGAAGACCCCGGTTTCTGCCTCCGACCTCCGAGGCCCTGACTTCATCTCAGCCCATTGATCTAGTGGCTCCACCATGGCTCATAGCTCCCTCGTTTCCATCATGGCCCATCAGTCCACCAGCCCCGTCAGGCTCCCTCGTCACTCCAGCTCTGCCTTCCGTCCCTCCATCCCTCTGTCTCTGTTGGGCTCCTCCCTCCCTTCAGCTCCACCTGAGTCCTTTGACGCTCCGGCTCCACCACAGTCTTCCAGATCCCTGCCTGCGCCTCGGTCACCTGAGCCATCTGCTCCACCTTGGCCCCCCAGATCTTCTCTATCACCCTAGCTCTGTGGCTCTCCATCTCCACCCTGGGCTCAATTACCACTGGCTCTGCCTTTATCAGTTGGCCCTCCTTCCGGTCATCTGTCCATCTCCAAAACCTCCTCCTGCATCTCTCTATCAGGGTGCCATCCCTTTGCCATCTCCTCATCCTCCTTTCTTTATGGCACAAAGTTGCACCTTCCAGGATTGGGCATACAAAATTCTGAATGAAATTCAGAGAGTCTGAATGTATGTGAAAGTGTGAGTATATGGAAAGTGCAAATTTGACAATTCTCACTGAATAATGTATATCTTATTTTATTCTCAATATCAGAGCAATAGCCTTTTGAATTGTGATTCATTTAAAAATGTCATTTGCTGAATTTTTTTGCAACAGCTGATCATACTCCAAACAACACAAACAGTTTGGAGTCTACATTGTGTCATCTTGAGGATCATATTTCCATTATTGCAATATTCTTAGTGCTTATGGGCAATCATATTTAACAAAATGTTGCTGAAAGAACAAGTAATTTATGAGTCTCTTAGGGAAATGTTGGCTGAAATAGTGCTTCAGGTAGAAGCTGATATACAAGTGCATGGTATTGGTGCACATTCTGCATCATAGAGAGGAAGGCTGAGGTAAGTGATGATAATGAATTGTACTGTAATCTCTTTGCAAGCTGCAAACAAAATAATCAATAAAATAATAATATAAAGTTGTGCAAATTAGCACTTTTTTCACATTTAAGGTACAACATACCAGCTGCTCTGTTGATTCACATGCAGGATTTAGGATGTAGCTGGATGGCCATATCACGAAAGTTGTCTGTAAACATTCGAACACTGTACAACCACAGGAGACAACTTGGTTTAGTGGACTATGGGAGTTTCACAAACATTTCAAATGATGATCTTGATCGTCTTATTACTGAGGTTCTTCAAAAAAAAAAAAACTTGGATCAGGAAAGACCTACATCACTGGTAGTTTGAGAGGAAGAGGGATTAGAGTTCAGCGATGGTGAGTGCGAGAGCATTTAAGAATAATATATCCAGTGGGAAGAGAGGACGAAGGGCTATTCAACGGAGGATCTACAATGTCTACAATACGTACTCCTTTTGTCTCTCCGTACTGCCCGCTGGAGATGGACATGAGCTGAGTCCCAAATCCTCTCACTCTCACAGAACCAGTAATCTACCACTGGGACTTCAGAGCATTCTCCTGACCAGGGAAATAGTGGTGGCTGGTATCCGAGAACACACTGGAACAGTGTTAAGCCTGTGGTTTTCTGACATAAGGAGTTTTGTGGGTATTCTGCCCAGGGTAGATACTGGCTCCAGGTGACCTGATGTTGATTACAGTAGGCCCGGAGATAGCGCCTGATCTCCTGGATTTTACGTTTGGTCTGGCTGTTCATCTGTGGGTGGTATCCTGAGGATAAACTGACTGACACTCCCAACAGAAACCTCGCCAGACCCTGGAGATGAATCATGTCATGTCACTGCAAATTAGGCTAATGAATACAGAATACAAGCATCATGCTAAAATTAATTAGCAAAGTGAAACTAAAAAAAACTATTATCCATGTAAACAAGTCTTTGTACTTCACTTGTGTTCTAATTATCCACGTAAACTATCCTTCACATGCACAAAAATGTTTATTTGCACGTTGATTTTACAGCAGACCTTTTAAATTGAGCAATGTAACTATTATGTTTGGTTGACTGCATTTTAGTTTGATTAATGGCTGAAATGTCAAATTAGCAATGCTGAAATTTGTGTGGGCGCGTGAGGCCTGCACAATCAGTTATATTTAATAAAGTAAAGATATAACAAATAAATAACTGGCCTACCGTCACATAGTCACCAGGCTCTCTCACCACCACGCAACGATCCCAATCACCTGAATTCTGAACATCTACACTCAATCAGCACTCTCCTTCTCCGATCATTGTTGCGAGTCCCATGGTCAGTCCAGCTCCCTGCTCTGGCATGGCGGAGGATTGCAGTGGCTTTCTATTGCAGTGTTCACTGGCACTTGAAATGCAACCACAGTGATTTCCTCCTGAACGTTCTAAGATCTCATATGTTATTTCTCTGTTAACAGGAAGAGTACTGTAATGGGCAGAAACTATGTGGTATCAGTGTGCTCCCGTTATGCAGTCATTTGAAAACTTTGTGGCCCACTTCAGTGAGGTATTTGGACAGCCCATATGAAACTTCTCCATCTGTGACCAGTTATATCACATTCGTCAAGGGAGGAGCTCAGTCTCCTTATGCTCTGAAATTTCGAATTTCTGGTGGATGGAATGAGCAAGCCCTATTGACTGCTTACCATCAGGATTTAAAACCTTTGTTACAACTGCAACTAGCCATTTACGATGACTCTATAGAGTCTGAGTCTGAGCCTATGCAAATAGACAACACCCGCTTATCATCTGCTGAACGATGCCGCCAGCTGACCCAGAATCTCTGTCAGTATTGTGAAGCTGGAGGGCATGTAATCTCTTCATGTGCAGTTAGACCACCACGACCCTTGGTGAGTGCAGTTGCAAGTCCTTCCATTAAACTTTCTCCAATGACTACTACTGTTTCAGTATTTACTGCCAACCATGTTGTTACAGTTACCGCCCTCCTTGACATGGTCAGCTGGTAACTTCATCTCCGGACAACTCTGCAGGCAGCTCAACCTCCAGAAGACCTCAACTCCGTCCCCGTACAAGGTCCAGTCAGTAACTGGAAAAACCCTATGCAGAGGCTACATTCGTCATCAAGTCAAACCCATCCTGCTAAGAGATGATTGCCTGCACGTCTTTCTCTCCTCTGGTTCTGGAAGGTTCTACTGTTGCTGTCATCCTAGGGTGCCCCTGGCTAATACAACATCAGCCCAGATTGTCATGGAGTATGGGTGACATTCTGCAATGGGGTGAAAACTGCTTCCCTCACTGCTTTCCAGAGCTATCTCTACAATCTCCAGATTCCACTGCAATAATGCAAGTTAACTCCACAACCATAGAAAGCCCTATGGAACAAAGATCAGTGGACATCCCAGAATGTTACACCCCATTTGCAGACGTCTTTTGCCCAAAACGAGCCTCCCAACTCCCTCCGCACGCACCATCGGACTGTGCCATCAACCTGGTACCTGGTGAGTCTGTGCCCTGAGTAAAGATTTATCCACTATCCATTTCAGAGCAGAAGGCAATGGAGAAGTACATTGATGAGGCACTCAAGCAGGGTCACATTCGCTCTTCAATCTCTCCTGGCACATCCAGCTTCTTTTTTGTCGCCGAGACGGACGGAGGCTTGAGGCCCTGCATAGATTATCGAGCACTGAATAACATCACAGTAAAGTTTCACTATCCACTTTCCCTCGTCCAGGCCGCTTTGGAACAGCTTCACGGCGCTTCAGTTTTCACCAAGCTGGACCTCCGAAGTGCTTACAACCTCATCCGGATACATGAGGGGTACGAATGAAAGACAGCGTTTGTGACACATGCTGGACACTGTGAGTATTGTGTGATGCCATATGGCCTGGTAAATGCCCCTTCCGTATTCCAAGACTTCATGAATGAGGTGCTCTGGGATTTCCTCAACCGCTTTGTGGTAGTGTATATCAATGATATCCTGATATACTCTCGGAGCCTGACCGAACATTGCCATCACATTTCGGAGGTCCTAGAGCATCTGCGTGATAACCAGCTTTTCCTAAAAGCAGAAGAATGCAGCTTCCACCAATCCTCTATCCAAGTCCTTGGGTATAACATCTGTAAGGAGAGCATTCTCATGGATGAGGGAAAGGTATCAGCACCCACCACCATAAAAGAACTCCAGAGGTTCCTTGGTTTTTTCAACTTTTATCACCGGTTTATTCAGAATTACAGCTCCATTACAGCTCCTTTGACCTCACTGCTGAAAGGCAAACCCAAGTCTCTGTGCTTGTCCTCAGAAGCTGAACGTGCCACGCAACAATTAAAAATGAGCTTTTACCTCTGCTCCACTCCTTCTCCACCCTAATCCATAGTAGAGGTTGATGCTTCCGCCTCTGGAGTGGGGGCTGTATTGTCACAGCGGCAGGAGAGAGCATCTGAACTCTTTCCATGCGCCGACTTCTCCAAAAATCTTAGCAAAATTCAAGCTCGCCCTAGAGGAGTGGAGGGACTGGTTGGAAGAAGCCAGGCACCCCTTCACAGTACTAACAGATCACAAAAATTTGCAGTATCTCTGTGAAGCTAGAAGACTTAATCCCAGACAGGCCGAATGGGCACTCTTTTTCACCAGATTCATCTTTATAATCTCTTATCGTCCTGGATCCAAGAATGTGAGGGCAGACGCTCTCTCCCGACTTCATACCCCCGATGAAATTCCAGAACAACCTGAACCAGTGCTTCCCTCCTCTCTCATTGTCAGTCCCATCCAATGGGACATAGAAGAACAGATTGCTGAAGCTACCCTCTCTGAACCAGCTCTGCCGGGCTGCCCAGCTGGACGTATCTATGTATCCAAAACTCTTCGACTACAACTCATACATTCTGCTCACTCTTCATTTGGCACTGGCCATCCAGAGACAACACAGACCATCTCGCTACTACAAGATCGTTTCTGGTGGCCTGGCATGGCTAATAATATCCGACGATACGTCCAAGGCTGTCAGGAATGTGCAACAACGAAGGTCCCATGCCATCTGCCGACTGGTAAACTCCTTTCTCTGCCCGTTCCTCGTTGCCTGGTCACACCTAGGGGTGGACTTCATTTCTGACCTACCTGCATCTGATGGACACACCTGCATCCTCGTGATCGTAGACCTTTTTCCAAGGCCTGCAAGTTGATACCTTTTTGAGGCCTCCCTACTGCAATGGAAAGCTATGAAGTTCAACTAGGTAGTTCAACCAGGTATTCAGAAATTGTGGTATTCCCGAAGATGTAGTGTCTGATTGTGGACCACAATTTAATGACGGGCAGACGGAAAGGAAAGTCCAAGAGATCAGCCACTTCCTGAGAACCTTCTGCCAGAGCCACCAGGACTCCTGGAGCCAGTTTCTCGCCTGGGGCGAGTAGGCACAGAATTCCCTCCGGCCCCTGGCATCCGGTCTTACACCTTTTCAGTGCATACTCAGCTATAAGCCCCCTCTCTTCCCATGGTCATGTGAGCCATCTGATGTTCCATCTGTCTCCCACTGGTTCCAGGAGAGCGAGAGGGTCTGGGACGAAGCACATCACCACCCACAGAGGGCAGTGCGCAGGTACAAGAGCTACGCTGACACCCACACACAGTGTTGGGAAAGTTACTCTGAAAATGTAATTCAATTACTGATTACTGATTACTCCTTTGAAAAGTAATCAAATTACTGTTCTGATTACTTTATTTCAAAAGTAAATAGTTACATTACTAGTTATGTTACTTTTTTTCTGTACATCCATAGAATTTATGTGAAATAGTAAGTTTGTGTGTTGCCAGCATACATAACATCCCAGCATAAACACTCCCAATAAAATATTTGTTATTAAAGCATAAACATTCACAAACCACTGTTATTTTTAACTAAAAGCAATAGGCTGCTGCGTGCGTGGTTGCAGAATGCACGGCATTTCGATCGGTGAGTGGATTCTCTGATTGTCCATTGCATTCCAGAAATCAACATTGTTCAATGCTGCAAACATGTGAATTATAAATTGAAACTATGCCTATGCTTACGTGTGTTAATCGTTTTTGTTTTATATTAGTTGTTCTTGTTGTTTTTGTGCAATACATGAATAACAATTCATTTGTTTTAGATATTTTACATTTAGATAGTTCTATTTTGCGGAAGTCCTGCAAATCATTTTATTCTATCACATCCTGCACACACATGAGTCTCTGCCCGCCCGCACTCGCCCATCAAGTCTTGTCCTGCGCCGCTCTCTGTTGCGTCGAGTCCAGTGGGAGTGCAAGTCTCTAATCTGGCACTGGACTCCACAATAGAAGTTGGTGCATTACTCTCTGCACCTCTAATTGACAATGCACAATAACGTTCTTGCCTTTGACAGAAATAAACTAAAAATAATGATTGTATTTCTGGCTACAGAACGCGTACTTTCCCCTCTCCATGCTGACTTTGTTTTCATTGGTAGTATCCGCCTCACAGGCACTTTCCAGTCAAAGTAGGTCTCATGTAGAGGACGTTACGTGTGCTAGCCAGCACCCTTTTTACAATCTAGATGATGAAACACATTCTGTCGACAATTATGTAACGCAGCGGTAACGCATGCTTATATCTATACTCTAATTACTCATTTGGATATTATAATGCGTTAAATTACTCTGTTACTAAAAAAAAATATCAAATTACAGTAATGTGTTACTGCCCAACACTGCCCGTAGACAACCTACTCCTACCTACCAACCTGGGCAAAAGGTGTGGCTCTCTACCCGAGACATCTGCCTGCACCTCCCCTGCAGAAAGCTGAGTCCCAAATATATTGGTCCCTTCCAGGTCATCAAACAGATAAACCCCAGCACTTATCAGTTGCCCACACACTTCAGAATTCATCCCACTTTTTATGTATCCCTGCGTAATCCTCACCATCCTCCTGTTTCTGTTTCATCTACAGAGCCTGGTACCAGTGACGAGCCCCCAGTACCTCAGATTGTGGATTCGTCTACATGGTGAAGAAGATCCTGGACTCTCAAAAATGTGGAGGCCACCTTAAATACCTTGTAGACTGGGTGGGGTACAGACCTGAGGAGCGGTGCTGGGTCCCACGTGACGACATCCCGGGTCCCACGTGACGACATCCTGGATCCCACTCTCCTCACAGAATTCCACCAGCAACACCCACAGTGTCCAGCTCCCAGGAACAGAGGGTGGCCACCATGGCGTCGAGGTGGGGGTACTGTCACAGAGTCACCAGTCTCTCTCACCACCACGCAACGATCCTAATCGCCTGAATTCTGAACACCTGCACTCAATCAGCACACCCTCATCAACCACAGCATGTAAGCACACACCTCAGTTCAGTCCTTGTCTGTCCTCAATTTGGATACAGACTCTCTAACCAGCGATCTCCTGTTCCTAGGAACCATCTCCATTTAACAAAGATTATCTCCTTGAAGTTACTCCTGAACACAGCTTGTCTCTCTGACACCGAGGTGTGTGCTTCCCGAATCAGGTGTGTGCATCCTGCAGTAAGACTATTCCTGTTATATCATCCATCTGCAAGTTCTACATTCCTCCGCTCTCTATACCTGTTAAGACTGCATTTCATTTAACCTTCCTGTCCAGCGTTTGTGTATATCCTGACACCCACTTGTCATAGAGTTTTTTCTCTTTAGTTAATCTGTTTATTATTTAGGAGAAATATATTTTGTGTAGGCTAGCCTACACAATGGTATACCCACACTGCCATGCTGAGGGGAGTGCATGCCAAGCATAAAGGCAAGCGCTAAGTACAATCTCTATTAAAGCTTAAGGGAGTTGCCCCTAGGATGAATGACGGCTGTCAGTGACAGTGTCAGTTCGGCCAGAGGCCTGAGCTGCATACCTGAAGACTTGGAATCAGAAAGGAGATTCCTTTAAGGGGATACAGCTAAGTGCCTAGGGTAGTAACTAGGTCTGTAGTAACTGGGTAGTAACTGGCCTGTCACCCAGGAGCTACCACTGGCTCTGCATGGGTGTCTCAGGAACCGTCTCACAGAACATAGGCAGCAACACCCTTTTCCAAGGATACATAGGTAGAGTGGGACCCAAGGTGACTGGGGCCTGAACCAACTCAGAGAATGGGAATGAGTTTGAGCACGTAACCCATACCATACAGGATTTTAGAAAAGTGCGCAGAGTACCTAGCGTGCAGACTTACCAATATGAGGATTTTAAGAAAGTGCCCAGAGACTAGCGTGTTGAGGCTGTTGAGCCTAGGAGATGCCTCAACAGGTCCTAGGTAGCAGATGCTCAAGAGGTATCAGCGAGGATACATAAGTGGGGCAGGGCCGAAGGTGACCGGGGCCTGGACCAACTCAAAAAAAGGGTTCTTTATATCTCTATAGAAAGAAGCGTCCCTGTTCTAATCAGACTCACCGAGCCTGCAAGAAGACAAGGGCCCAATCATGCATGGAGAGCTGTTGCTCCTCAGAGCCAGAGCACTCAGAAGGGTTTGCACAGAAACACCTTTCATTTACACCTCGGTGGAAAAACAGTGTACTCAAGCCTGCTCTACAGAAAGGGTGATTCACAAGTCCACCGAAAGGCAATGAGAGGCTTGGGGAGAGCTCTGTTCCTAAATGAGAGGGGGCCCCCACTCAGATGAATGCACTGGAAAAAGGACCCGCAAGTCCTAAGATTCAGTTCTGTAATGGGGACCTGAAGCCCAATAGGTTTCCGCAGAGACCTAATGACTGGCCACATCCTCCAGGAGGTATGCGAAGGCAGATCCAGAATAGACGAGCAAAGCCATAACCATAGTCAGTAGACGAGAGGGGGGTACTAGTTGAGGACCTACCTAAATGAAAAGCAAAGCACAACAGACAGGTCCCAGAAATACTGCAAAAGAGCCTAGACACAAAATAGCAGGATCGTACTCACCTACCGTGGTTCCCGTCCAGACCATCAGTAAAGGTAGTTTCTATAAACATAGAAGCTAACCAAAAACATCATAGGTCCGGTAGGGTGCAGGAAGTTCCCACCTAGCCTCGGTCAGGTGGAGTTGATGGTGGTTGCAGGGGAATTAAAAAGGGGAAGATATGGGCAGATGTTAAACCCCCCGAGGGAAGCATGTAGATGTTCAGGTTTTACTTTGATTTCTCAGCGAGAATGCTGCCTTGTCTGGATCACATCCCTCAGGTTTTGCCTGCCTCCTCTCTAGCCTTCTGTACTCGTTTCTGCTCAGCAGATCAGCCTGGTAAGTTTGAAGCACCGCCATAGTGTGCAACGCACCCACAGCCTGACCTGCTGCCGCGCACACCTTGCCATTTAAGCGAGATGTATCCTGAAGGTGCTTAGATGGCAAGGAGGGAGTCTTGAGAGAAGATGTCTCACCCATAGAGAGATAGCTAGCCAGCGTATCTTCTACAAGGGGCATCTTCACATAGCCGTACTCACGCATCCCCTCAATGTTTGCATAATTAGCATGCTGGAAATTATGGATACGGGAAGAATACTGCTTTTTCCACAATACCTTTCAATCTCCGTACAGAGATCAGAAAGAAACGGAAGACTCATTTGAGCTGGGGGGTTATGGTCAGAGAGAGAGTGTTCGTCGAGACGACCCCGTGGCACCACCTTCTTAGCCCGCTTCCCGTGGCATGGTCCAGAACCTCCAGCAACTCATCATATGCAGGGCAGGAGGTTTGAGAGGGCTCAGCCTCAACTTCTTCGCCCTCCTCAGGCACATCCCCTGCTCTTCCTGGGTAGAACCCAACAGAGCACTAGCCGCTGGATCAGATGATGTCAGGGAAACCACATCATCTTCATCCAGCAGCTCACCCTTGTCTCAGCCGATGAGCGTGAGAGAGAAAGCCCCTTCTTTAACTCATCGGCTAGATCTACATGTGATTCCCACAAGCTCACTCTCCTCCATGTCTCGGCAGCGGCGGGTCCTGAGCCGCGAGGAACAGATGGCTGCCCCTCCTTTCTCAAAAAGAAAGACAGATGAGAGAGGAGCTTTTTCATAGATCTTGCAGGTTTTGTACTGTATGTTTTTTCATGTGTTTGTTATAGTAAATACAGAATTCTGGTATCAAGGAATAAAAAAGTAAAATAACAGAAACAGCATAAAAAACATCAACATAACTCAAACTCTAAAAAGAAATATTACCTCTCATGCTCTTCCAAATCCTGGTGAATTGCGTATGGCAAAATCCATGTCAGATTTGAAAGCAGTGTACGCTGCATGAACTGGTCTGCATAGAATATTTTTGCAAGTATTGGGCACTGGAAATCAGGAATAGGTAATAAACTCAAGCCTTGGCTTTGGAGAGAAACCCAGTGCTGGAATGCTGTCACATCCAGTGAAGAAAACAAGAACATCCTCCAGAGATACATTATTTTCAACTTTAAAACATAAAAAGAGAGTACCACAATTAAATTACGACTATGTAAAATTATACCACTGGAGTATGCAAGTGTTATAAGACTAGTTACATTTGAAAGGGTTGCTCATAAAGTCATAGACAATACTAACAGTCCGGTGAGTATAAAGAGCCATTTAGCAGCAAAAAAGATAGGAGCTGGTGAATACCATAGGAAATAATCTTTCTCCAAGTTTTATGAAAGCATATACAGGCTATAATTTGTGGACAACAGCCATAACAAGAAGATATTGTGGTGTATGTGCATGTACAATTTTTCATAATGAATGCATCTTAACTTTAAATGTTATATTAATGTATTTATAGTACATAAACACCATAACAAATTAAATATTGATATATATATATATATATATATATATATATATATATATATATATATTTTTTTTTTCATTACTGTCATGTACCACTATGATGGAGCCAAAAACAATTTAGAAAATAATGTCTTGCATTGAAAAACTGTGTGAAATACAGAACTTACTTTCAGCATCCTGAAGATAGTCTTGCCAGAAAGCCAGGATCCAACACTCTTCTTGGAATGCATTACTCCCTCTTTCGGAATGAATGATTTGGAAGAGATTCTCCACATCGTTTTACGTTAAGCCATTTCAGCCTTCACAAAAAGGCACTTCGACTGAACAGGATATTTTTGGAGAACATCTAGGACACCCAGATGTTAAGCCATTCCTAAACCTAATAAAAAGGAAACAAACTGTAGTGTGTACTTTATATGATTTGAAACATGTAGCACTAATATTTACATGTTTAATTAGGTGAGGTTCCACAATGAATTCCAGGCAACATAAATTATACTTTCACTTGTACTGGTGCGCTATAACATGGAAGTGGATGTCAATCATTACATTTTCTTATACAGTAACGCTTTGTTAGCAACTCAAAAGTATGTATACAGTATATAGCTCAAAAGTCTCTTGTTTGTTTTGCAGTGTTATGCGAACATTGTGACCAGCAAGACTGATTAAGCTGGCTGCCTGTGCAACTGCATCTTGTAGTTGTGATTCAGTCTCAATAACTATATTTTACTTTTGTTTGAACTCACTTTTCCTTTCACTGTTTTTTTTTTCTCTTAAAGTTTACACGGTAGCATATCCCCATTTTCCTATTTCAAACCTTCTTCTTGCAAAGAAACAACAGGCTTAGCAATAGAAAAAGGCCAGCCTAGTGTCCCAGTGTAAACATTCACATCAGTACAGCATAAAATCCTTTAAATGGCTAGGAGGTCTACGAACTCTCCCAGTCTTACTAACACTTGGCTCAGCCCCCTTAACTGAACATTGCGAGTCAGACAAAGCACTCAGTTCTTTCAGGGGAGAAACACACTCTGAACACAGTGTCTGAATTTGTGACAAGGCAGAAACAGGTAATGTGTTTGGCCGCACCCTATTATAATGCACTACCTGCACCCTCTCACCAGCATCAAAAGGATTCCCAGGTGAAAAAGACGTAGTATGAAATGTATTAAAAATATATTTGAAATTCAAATAGTGTGGTTTTAATACATTTGTATTACCAACGTGCTTATTTGAAGTGCATTAAAAATATACTAAATCGCATTTAAGCATATTTACAGAAAGTATAGTTGAAGTACTTTGGTAATAAATATATGCTTAATTACACTTTTAATAAATGTGCTAAAATGAAGTACAATTCAAATACATTTCTAATAAGTATAATAACAGTACATTGGTAATAAATATATGCTTAATTACACTTTTAATAAATGTGCTAAAATGAAGTACAATTCAAATACATTTCTAATAAGTATAATAAAAGTACATTGGTAATAAATATATGCTTAATTATACTTGTAAGAAATATGCTAAGCACAAATATATTGTAAATATATATCTAAAAAGTATATTAAAAGTACTTTGATAATAAATATATGCTTAATTACACTTTTAAGAAATGTGCTTGTCACAAACGCGGTCTCTGTGGCTCCCTCCGACCGCCGTCAGCGGGAACCATCCCGGGACTTTTAACTCACTACATTTCCCATCACCCCGTACCTGGGACCCCGCCTTCCGGTTCCGGGTCGCCCGGGTCGTTTCCGCTCTGTCTGCCATTTTAGTTTTGTTTGGCCATGCTAGCAATCCTGAGCGTTCTTTTCACGGACTGCCTTCTCGTTGCCGACTGGACTGGTTATCGTTTGTGCGACTCTCTGCTGCCTGCCCTTTATTGTATTACGCCCGTTAACTGGATTGTTCCCCTTGATCGCCGCCTGTCCCGACCTTCTGCCTGGATTAACGTTACCCCTACGGATTTGCCTGCACCATACCAGTCTGCTGTTACCGAACTCTGCCTGTCTGACTCCTCTTTGTTAAATAAACGGTTGCTTATGGATCCAACACCTCCGGATTCGTTCATGTCCACGTTACAGAAAACTTCACCACCAATGGATCCAGCGACCGCGTCACAGCCCCCGACGGAGTTTTCAACACAGGCTATCCAGTCTACCGATCCCGCCGCCGTACGCCAGCTTTCTTCGGAGTTGTCGGCTCAAGCATCCACACTGCTGGTCCACCAACAGCAACTGGACCGTCTCACCGACCTCACGGGTCAGCTGGTGAGGGCTTTGCAGGGATTACAGCTGTCGCCGCCGGCTGCCGCGCCTCCCGCGGTCTCGCCCCCCCCGCCCGCTCCGCCTGTTGCCGCCAGCCCACGTCTAGCCTTCCCGGAGAAGTTTGACGGCACAGCGTCCAAATGCAAGGGATTCTTGTTGCAGTGCTCCCTCTTCGTCAACCAGCAGCCGCACCTCTATCCTACAGACGAGGGTAAGATAGCCTTTGTTTGTTCTTTGCTGAGCGGGAGGGCGCTAGAATGGGCTACAGCTGTCTGGCGTTTAGATCGCCCGACCTTCCCTTCATTTGCTGCGTTCCTCCAGCGGTTCAAAGAGGTTTTTCAACCCAGCACTGAAAGCGGTGAGGCGGGGGAGCAGATTTGGGCATTGCGGCAGGGTAGAGGAACCGCTGCGGATTATGCCCTCACTTTCCGCACGCTGGCAGCACAGAGCAGGTGGAATGATGAACCCCTCAAGCTCCATTACCGCCGCGGTTTGAATCCCGACCTACAGGTGGAGCTGGCCTGTCGTGACGAGGATCTCACATTGGAGCAGTATATAGACCTCTCCATTCGGGTAGACAACGTCATGTGGGCTCGCAGGTTCGGTCGTCGTTCCGCTCCACTGCCCCTACCTCCGCTCTCCGCCGAGGCAGCCCCTGAGCCCATGCAGGTGGGAGCTACAAAGCTGACGTTGGAGGAGAGAGAGAGACGTCTCCGCTCTAATCTCTGCCTGTACTGTGGTCAGGCCGGCCACATCCGGGCAAATTGTCCCACTCGTCCGCCACGTCCACCCGCCTCGGTGAGTAACCATGAAATATCTGCTAATCGCTGTGAAATACCCATAACTATTGTTTGTGGAGAAATGTCTGTCGTGATCTCCACCCTGATTGATTCTGGCGCGGCTGGTAACTTCATTGATGTGGACTTTGTCGCTACCAATCACCTGCCTACCCTCTCTTGTTCCCCTCCTGTCACAGTGGCCGCCCTCGACGGGAGACCGCTAGGTTCTGGAAGCATCCGCCACACCACCGCCGATCTCACCCTCCGGATCGAACCCGCACACTATGAAACCACCCGTCTCTTCATAATATCATCACCTCAGTCACCTGTCATTCTGGGCTACCCCTGGTTGCACCTCCACGAACCCACCATCGCCTGGGCCAGCCGCACTATCACCCGCTGGTCTCCACACTGTCACCAGCACTGCCTCCAGCCGCAGGTCAGACCCGTCAGCTCACCTCAGACCCAGGGCTCCGCCAGCATCGTACCCACCGAGTATCAAGATCTCCTGGAGGCCTTCAGTCGCACCAAAGCTACTCGTCTACCCTCTCACCGCCCCGGGGATTGCGCCATCGATCTCATCCCGGGAGCCGTACCCCCCAGGGGGCGCATCTTTCCGCTGTCCCACACGGAGTCGGAGGCCATGAACACCTACATCCAGGAGGAGCTGGCTAAGGGTTTCATCCGACCATCCACCTCACCTGCTTCAGCTGGTTTTTTCTTCGTTAAGAAGAAGGACGGCGGTCTCCGACCCTGCATTGACTACCGCGGACTTAACGAGGTCACCATTAAATATCGCTACCCGCTCCCGCTTGTTCCTGCGGCCTTGGAACAACTGCGATCAGCCAAGATCTTCACTAAGCTGGACCTTCGCTCGGCCTACAACCTCATCCGCATTCGTGCAGGGGACGAGTGGAAGACGGCCTTCTCGACCACGTCCGGTCACTACGAATATCTGGTCATGCCCTTCGGCCCTGCCAACAGCCCATCCTACTTCCAGGCCTTCATTAACGAGGTGTTCCGGGACATGCTCAACCGCTGCGTCATCGTTTACATTGACGACATCCTAATCTATTCTAACTCAATTCACGAACACGTCAACCATGTCAGATCCGTGCTGAAACGACTCATCACCCATCAGCTATACGCCAAGGAGGAGAAGTGTGAGTTCCACCAAGACAAAATTTCCTTCCTCGGCTACATCATCAGCTCAGAGGGTGTGGCCATGGATGAGAAGAAGGTCAACGCCGTCCTCAACTGGCCACGACCTTCCACCCTTAAAGAACTTCAGCGCTTCCTCGGCTTCGCCAACTTCTACCGCCGTTTTATTCGTCACTTCAGCACGGTGGCAGCTCCACTTTCCGCCATGGTTAAGAAGGGAACCGCCCGTCTCACCTGGACTCAACCCGCTCTCGAGGCTTTCAACGACCTCCGCCACAGGTTCACCACCGCTCCCATTCTCCACCACCCAGACCCCGAGTGACCCTTCATTGTGGAGGTGGATGCCTCAAGTACTGGTGTTGGGGCGGTGCTCTCCCAGCAGCAGGGGGAGCCTGGTAAGACATTCCCTTGCGCCTACTATTCGCATAAGTTGACCCCAGCTGAGCGGAATTATGATGTGGGCAACCGCGAACTACTCGCTATTAAGCTAGACCTCGAGGAGTGGCGGCACTGGCTCGAAGGCTCCAAGTACCCCTTCACTGTTCTAACCGAACACAAAAACCTGGAATACCTCCGCTCAGCGAAACTGCTAAACCACCGGCAGGCCAGGTGGTCCCTGTTCTTCACTCGGTTTGACTTTCAGGTCACCTACCGTCCAGGCTCGCAAAACACTAAGGCGGACGCCCTTTCCCGCATTCATGAACCCGAGACCCCCACCAGCTCCTCCAAGACTATTCTGCCCACCTCCATGATTGTGGCACCCATAGTGTGGGACATCATGACTGAAATTCAGGAGGCCCAAGCCCAGGATCCCGCACCTGCTGAATGCCCTGACAGTCGCACCTACGTACCCCCCGGTCTACGCTCCCGAGTCCTTACCGAGGTCCACACCGCTCCTAGCTCTGGTCACCCCGGCATTGAGGCCACCCTGCATCTGGTCAGTAACAGGTTCTGGTGGCCCTCCCTTCGTTCGGACACCATCGACTTCGTCAAGGGCTGCCCCGTATGCAATACCGCCAAGGTTCCTCGTCGTTTGCCCGCCGGTCTCCTTCAACCCTTACCAGTGCCACAGCGCCCCTGGTCCCACATCGCCATCGATTTCATCACCGATCTGCCTCTCTCCAAAGGACACACCACCATTCTCACCATCATCGATCGGTTCTCCAAGGGCTGCCGTCTTATTCCCTTACCAAAGCTCCCCACAGCCATGGAAACAGCCGAACTGCTCTGCAACTGGGTGTTCCGATTCTACGGTTTACCTGAGGACATTGTATCGGATCGTGGACCCCAGTTTACTTCTCATCTCTGGGCTAGTTTCTTCCGTCTTCTGGACATCAACATCAGTCTCACCTCTGGGTACCATCCAGAAGCCAATGGGCAGGTCGAACGCCTCAACCAAGAATTAATCCGCTTCCTTCGCTCCTACTGCCAGAATCACCAACAGGAGTGGAGCCGCTACCTGTTCTGGGCCGAGTACGCCCAGAACTCGCTACGGAAACCTGCCACTAATCTGACTCCATTCCAGTGTATCTTAGGCTACCAACCCCCCATGTTCCCCTGGTCCGGCGAACCTTCAGAACTTCCAGCAGTTAACTCTTGGCTTCAACGCAGCGAGGAGACCTGGGATCAAGCCCACGTACACCTACAAAGGGCCGTACACCGCACCCAGATCCAGGCCAACCGCAGACGCCGACCCAACCCTCCATATGAACCTGGCCAATGGGTTTGGCTTTCCACTCGGGACCTCCGGCTCCGCCTACCCAGCAAAAAGCTCAGTCCCAGGTACGTGGGTCCCTTCAAAATAGTTAAACAGATTACACCTGTTTCCTTTCGTTTGGCCCTACCTGCTGAATATCATATCTCACCAACATTTCATGTCTCTCTGTTCAAGCCTGCTGTCGGTCCGGGAGGAGTGGAGAACCTAGACGAGACCGCCTCCCAGGAGCCTCCCCCTGACATCATCGACGGCGAGGAGGTTTACCGTGTCAACACCATCTTGGATTCCCGACGCCGGAGAGGTTGTCTACAGTATCTGGTCGACTGGGAGGGCTTCGGTCCTGAGGAACGATCTTGGGTCGATGCCGAAGACATCTTGGACCCCTCACTCACTACAGAGTTCCATTCTCTGCACCCAGATCGACCAGCCCCCCGTGGGAGGGGTAGACCCCGGCGTCGGGCACCTCCTCGCGCCAGGAGTCGCTCAGCGGGGGGCTCTGTCACAAACGCGGTCTCTGTGGCTCCCTCCGACCGCCGTCAGCTGGAACCATCCCCGGACTTTTAACTCACTACATTTCCCATCACCCCGTACCTGGGACCCCGCCTTCCGGTTCTGGGTCGCCCGGGTCGCTTCCGCTCTGTCGGCCATTTTAGGCCGCCACTTCGGCGGCTTCCTCGCGAAGTTTTGTTTGGCCATGCTAGCAATCCTGAGCGTTCTTTTCACGGACTGCCTTCTCGTTGCCGACTGGACTGGTTATCGTTTGTGCGACTCTCTGCTGCCTGCCCTTTATTGTATTACGCCCGTTAACTGGATTGTTCCCCTTGATCGCCGCCTGTCCCGACCTTCTGCCTGGATTAACGTTACCCCTACGGATTTGCCTGCACCATACCAGTCTGCTGTTACCGAACTCTGCCTGTCTGACTCCTCTTTGTTAAATAAACGGTTGCTTATGGATCCAACGCCTCCGGATTCGTTCATGTCCACGTTACAGTGCTAAACACAAAGATATTGTGAATATATTTATCGAAAGTATACTAGAAGTACTTTTGTAACAAATACATGCTTAATTACACTTTTACGAAATATGCAGAAATAAATGCACATTAAATATATTTACAAAAAGTATATTAAAAATACTTTGGTAGTAAATATATGCTTAATTACACTTTTTAAAATTATGCTAAAACAACAGCATACTTTTGTTAAACTTTTGGTGCACTTACAGAAAACATTTAATGTACTCTTATTTAATGTTTATATTATGTGTTTTGTGTTGGCAGTATATGTAACTTGCAAGACCTACTACAATTTATATTAAATATTTGTGTAATGAACATTAGACTGCTTTTCAAAGATTTTGATAAACATTTGTAACATTTTTATATATTTTATAAAAACAGTAATACATACATTATATGAAAATGCAATTGCATTCTTACAATGCTATATTTTAAAACAGAGCACTTGAAATTCAAGTAGTGTTTCGCACAAACTTTACGTGAATTATATACTCACTCATGGCAGTTCAGTTTAACATTATGGATTTCATTATTCTGTAGTGCATTAAGTTTGAACAATCCATTTAAAACAGAACTTGTACCTCAGTACCAGTACTTGCACATATCAGCATAAAAGATGAGGTACACACATCAAAAGCAAAAAAAAAAACATTAATGGTCACAAGAAAAGAAAAATAAAATTGTTTATGAAACATGTTACAGTTTGACCAATCACAGCCAATTCCTTGCAGTTCAATTTGGCCAATCGGAAACAAGCTATACAATTTGCAGGCAATTGTCCAATCACAGACTGCCATTTTAAGGAGACGAGCACAAGTTGAGCGGGCAACGGATACGATATTTCAGCGGAAATCACGTCGTTTCCTAGCTGTGCTTTGTTTTATTTCCCTGACTCGGACATAGTGAAGGTGGACAGTACCGATATCATTTTAGGAAAACACAGACGAGCAGAGTACCAGCTCAGCTCCCGCGAACAACTCAGAAGTGAGGAGGGCTACATAGCGGTGCGCCTGACAAGTCGCGGCCGACATGGACAGAGCAAGATACTGGCAGCAAAAATACTACTACTTGGTGGTAAGTTAAGTTCATTATTGTTACCGATTAGCGACTAGCTTTAAGATCACTTTGGGTGCATAAACTACTTTTCCACGTGGACAGTGTGCATATCTCAATAGTACGTGGACTATTGACGTTAACAGCAACACTTATTAACGTTAGGTCTAGAAACTTCTGATGCTTATTCTATGAAGTGACTTTTCCTGTTTGATTAAAGTATTTATAAAAGCATTGTCTGTTGTCTTTACTCATAAAAAGAGTAAACTTACTATAGGTAGATCAATAAATGAAGTTATAAGCACTATAACGTATACCAGTTACCATCAAATTGAATACAACTGTACACTGTGAAATTAAATGAAATGGTGTGTGTGTGTGTGTGTGTGTGTGTGTGTGTGTGTAATTGCAGACGTTTACAAAGACTTAATCATGAAGAGAGATGCTTTTAAGAGAGGAGAAGACATCTGGAAGACCACTACAGAGAAAGGGAAAAAACACCTGAAGCCATAAAGGTTTTAGATTTTTTTTATTTATTTATTTTTATTTTTATTGCTGAAATGTTAATTGTAATGTGTTGCTTTTAGAGTGCAAGTACATCTCAAAGTGCAGCTGATGCTGCAATGGGAGACAAACTTAAAAGAGACCTCCAGAACCTGCAAAGAAAGAAAGCACCTGTAACCTCTACTCCAATGTCAGACGACTCAGATAACACTGACATTGACCTGTTTGAAAATACAGAGCAGAGACAATCAAGGAAAAGAGTAAGCAGTGTTTGCATTTCATATAAAATAATTAGGTTTCTTTTTTTTTTTTAATATGACTAATGGAGCAAGGTTGGCTGCCACTTAATCTCAGAAGGAGATTCGTAAAGCATGTTCTCTTTCAGGTGTCCAACTTGTTCCTTCAGTAGACTGAAATATGTAAAAGTGTATTTTATTTTATTTATTTATTTATTTTTATGGGAGCTGCAGAGAGCATTGGCTAGTTGCTCTTATATTTGTTATTTGCATGCTCTTTTGTGTGATCATTTCTTTAAATCTCTGCAAGAGGTTAATTGTGCAGACTTACAGTAGCATGAACCACTGCATCACAGTAGACCCAAACATTTGAAATTGTGAATTTGAAATAAAGCCAAAATTATCAACATGACATTTGATGTAATCTTGACTTATTAAAAATACAACATCACTAACGTTTTTGAGCCTCTTCTAACCTTGTGTCAAATGTAACATACAGGCTGCACTGGAGAGTGACAACAAACAAGAAGATTATGTAAGCAAGGAATTTGAGAACAGTCTTCTGCAGAGGACATCTCCCCAGAACAGTCCTGTCCCGCTTGATGATGATGTTGTCAAAGCTTTGAAAGGTAAAATACTAGGGATTAAAATGTAAATATGAAGCCATTGTTAAAGGATTCAGGTAACACTTTAGAATACCATTTCTTACTTACTACGTGACTAATAAGGAATTATTGAAAAACTAAAATACAATTTTATGATTGTGTTAAGTAACAGTTAGCTAATCAATTACCATTAACCATAAGTAATTAATAAATAATTATCAAATATTTCTGCAGGACCTATTTGGATCCTGACACAGTAGTCCTCTTGTAATGTGAAAAGATTAGAAGGGTTATAAGGTTTAGACATTAATACAACACAAACTACCCAACTACCCAAGACTAAAAAACAAATATGACCCAACCGCTTCATCCCAGTGTTTCGGTAAATAAATAAATGATTAATTAAGTAACAAATATAATTAATAAACAAATCACCATTTTACAGAGTTTACTGTATCTGTAGTTGGATAGTTATGGCAAGACCGTGAAGTTGTAGTTTCTTTCTGAAGCAGATTTCCTACTAAACTTGCGCACAAAGCAATTAAGTCCTGCATATTTAGTTTCTGTTATAGGCTAATAATAGTAGTAATGGACTGTAACGCAGTTGCTACTGTGGTAGTACTCTGTACTTGTCCTTTTACTCAACTAATTTTGAAAATGAGTAGGCCTAATAGAGTAATATTTTATTGGGCTATTTGTACTTTTACTCAAGTACTTGATTTGTGGGCCTCAACCTATTTGCGTATAACTGTTCAGTAGTAGTTATTTCATAGTTATTTTTCTTGAACCTTAACTAGTAGATAATTAATATTAGTTCTTCAGGAGGTATGACAGAATACATTAGTTATTGATTAGCTGTTACTTAACATGGTTCTGAAATTGAATTACATACTGATTACAGAACACAGCTTCCTTAGTAGTTAACAGTAGTGAGTTAAGTGTTAAAGAACAATTACCTGTTAGTTCTTCTATATTTCCTTACTAGTTATGCAGTACATATTCTAAAGTGTTACCAGAATTCAATCCCTTTTTATAGTCAGTCTATAGTTATAGTCTGTCCCATTTAGTTAAGTTAGATTAGGTTTAACCTATTATGAAAATTTCACTTTTATAAGGTGTGTAAACCAAATGGTACAAATCCGCCCATTCTGAACATGCCGTTCCAGATTACTCTTACGTCATTGAGATCTGAAAAGTTTGTATCGTGAACTGTTTGTAAGGAAAGTTATATTTGTTGTGGGATGTTCTCCTGTTGTTTGTCACTTGAAAATGAATAACTAACACAAAATCAGCATTTAAAATCAGCAGTATTTAAAATGTATAACAAATGATCTGTGGGGTATTTTGATCTGAAAAAGACATATATTGAGGAGATTTCTATTACAAAAAGGGCATGATAGGTCACCTTTAATGTTATGAATGCAGTTGTTGGCTACAGAAGAAAATAAGGGCCAAAGAATAACAAACACACTTGTCATGTTCATTTCAACTTGTTGGTAAGCGTACATAAAAATCTGCAGCAGTAGAGAATAAGACTTGTTAATGTAGATTTTGGTAAGATCTACCCAGTTTTGAATCCTTTTGCCAAACTACTAAAATAAAAGTATTTTATTTGGACTTTTTTTTCTTAAAACCCAATGACTTTATTCTTGACATTTCATTACTTTATTCTCAACAGGTTAACTGTTAAACTGTTTTTCTCAAAAATATGAGTTTAATCTTGCAGGAAAGTTACTTTAATCTTGAGATGATTTTATTTATTTTTATTATTGCTTGATTCTAATCTTATTTCATAGTTTTCTGTATGTTAAAGATTAGGATGCTTAAAATGTATAGAATGCTAGCAACATGCCCATGTTTACAAAAAGGAATTCATTAGCCACTTTGTTTAGTGTGATGGGATGAAAAAAATATTTAGATGAAGCTAATATGAGGCCTGAGGTAGGTATATATATATATATATATATATATATTGGAGTATTTTTGTCTTTATTAACAGCTATGTCAATATAAGGCAATGTAACCTTTTTAGCCACATTACCATTATGGTATATGATTGTTTGTTATATTTATAAATTTAACAAAACCTTATTAGCCGTAACCAACTTGCCATTATCCTTAGAATTTCCTGTCTTTGCACAACAAAAGATTTAAAGTTACAGCAATGCTTCTTTAGAAAATACATTTTATTGAATCAATAGACCTTGATTAACTAAAAATGAAGAACTCAAATGTGTGGGGTTTTTTTTTAATTTATTTATTTTTGTCTTGTAGAGCTTCCTGGGATTGTATCATCTCTCAAAGATGTCCTAGTGCCCATGAAAAGAGGCCCATACAGCTCAAGATCAAGTTCCAGTGAGCTGTCTCTTGCTGAATCCTCAGAAATGGTTAGGAAAAAAGTTATGACAATAAATTCATGACTGTAATAATTATTTTGTGTTTTTGTATATGCTTAACCATTTAGAAAATCCATTAGCATAGTCATTGCTTTATATTTGAATTAAAAAGTAAACAGTTTATAATAGTTATTGTTTCTTGTTTTACCCAGATTTCTCTTGCTGATTCAGATATCACAGTGTCCAAGAGGATGTATGACAGACTGAATAAGTCACGAGTTTCTCTTTTTACGCAAGAACTAGCCACTCTAATTTTTGGAAAAGAGAAACTAGCAAGATGTACTCTTACAGGGAAATCGGGGCTTCAGACCTCGAAAGACCAATTGGACCCTCACAAGGTCACTGTTCTCATAGGTACAGTATGTGTACTACTTTTTTGTTGTGTTTACAGGTCAAGGGGGGCAATAGCAAATATTAATACCATAAATATTTGTTATGCATTATATAGTAATAGTTCGCAGTGTTATTTTTCATTTGCAGTTAAACTAAATGTTTTTTTTTATTTATTTTTTTTTTTTTTGCTGAAATACTGTGAAACACAGTCAGGTCCATATATAAGAGTTAAGAATGTTAATAATGCTTTACTGGCAATGATGAAATCTGGACCCCTGAACATTACCAAAGTCTGGCTTTCGTCCTTTTTGATGCTTTGCCAGGCTTTAACTACAGTGGTCTTCAGTTGTTGTTTGTTTGTGGGTTATATTTACTGCAGTGCAGAACACTGGAGTAACAGTGTTGTTTGCAGTTAATGTTGTTTTTATGCGAGAATGATGGAGATTCACTACTTTCCAGCATAGACCAAGCCCATCAAGTAAGGGTACTGTTGCCAGTGAAAGCACAAGCCGGATCAGGGTTTACAGTCCTGAATCATACTGTACTTTAACCAGACCACTAGGCATTAGAAAATGACTAAATGTGAAAACACATTGTGTTGTAAAACATTTTTTCTGTTTTTGTAACATGGGTTAATTTTGCTGAAATTTTTACAGTTTCTTTTTCCCCTTTCACAGACACTGTGATAAAAGAGTTCCCAAAGACGACAGTGTCTGAGGTGCGGGCCCTCATTCGGAGGAAGTGCAACAACGAGTCAACCTCAAAGAACAGTCACTCTCCACTGGAAGGATGAAGATGTGATGTTTGAGTTGTTACAGTTCTTGGTTAACTGTTTGGCTATTGCTAGTTCGTTAAAAATGCATTTGTTTGTCTGCTGTGGCTCCATATGTGGTTCAATTGTTTGATGCCATTGCTAGTTTCCTACAAATGCTCTTTAGTGATTTATTTGTTTTTATTATTCTTATTTTGTGTTAAATGGAGCTCTGCAGATGACTTATCTTTATTTTTTGTAAACATATTTTGGCTAAAAAATTGTCAAATTAAATAAAAGTTTTGTACTTTTGAAAATGTGTATTTGATACTGTCTTTAACAGAAACAGTAGTTTGCATTATATTTGTAATATATTAAACTTTTGTTATAAAAAGTATATTTTTAATATAAAAAAATGTATTGACATACTAAATGGGTTTTTTAAATATATATTTTTAATGTATTAAACCTATATTTCTGGCATATTAAATGATTTTGTAAAATATATTTTTAATACATTAATAGTGAATTCTTCAGTGTTATGAAAATACATTATAAATGAGCTAATGTTATATTTAAAATATATACTGGGAATGCATTAATTATTAGCTTAAAATAACTTTGTAATGTAATTTAAGTGTACTCTAAATAAAATTAAGGGAAGTATAGTTAAAATACACTAAATGTACTTGAAGTGGGTCCATTTTAACACAATTTTAATACATTAAATATATTGCAAATAGATTAAAATTGATCTTAAACATATCTTGAAATGCACTTAATATACTTAAAGTTGTTTCAAAATAATACATTTAATATGTACTTAGTATAGTGCACTTTAAATATATTAAGTATGTCCAAAAAAGTAGAATGTAAATATATTTCTTTTTCACCTGGGTTTACAATCTGATAAGTCAGTCCCAGTTCACCACATGAATCCATGACTTGCACAATTTTATAAGGCCCCTTCCAATGAGGTGCCAGCTTCCTGTGGCTCTCCACCAGGTTGTGGAGCCACACCATGGCACCTACATCATAAGGCCGGTGACGCAAGCCAACATCATGGTACAGTTTTTGACGGTCGTGAGCTGCCTCACTGTGCATCCGTGCACCACTAAAGGCAGAGTTCAGTCTTGTCAGCAGTGAGGAAATAAACTCAGCATGTGACACTGACATCCCGACCGTGGGTCAAGAAGAAAGGTGTGAAACGAGTGCTGGAGTGAGTCGTTGTATTGTAAGCAAATGCCACATTTTTCACATAATTGTCCCATTCCCCCCCATAAGTCAAAAATGTCTTAGCCAGTTGATCGATTTGAGTCTGATTAAAGCATTCAATCATGCCATCCGATTTTAGATTGTATAGCGTGGTGCAAGTCTTTTTAATGTTCAGAAGATGGCAGAGAATCTGGACCACCTCCGCCTCCACCTCCGCTCCGCCGGAGCACCATGCAATTACAACAGAATGTCAGAAATTAGTGCAGAGGGAACAACTATTTGGACTACAGGTTCACTTGTGAGGGGGCAGCGAATTTAGCGGCATAACAGTCCATCAATGATGGAGAAGGTTGAATTCAGTCCAAAGCTTCCATAAGCACTGAGAAGTTCCTTGTAATTTTCTCCTGGATGGTCTTTGGGAGTGCTCCACCCAGCTCAAGGCAGTCTTAATGTTAGTGGTTGATGGTCTGTGATATTGGTAAATGAGGCAAGTCCAATGTAGTGCTTGAATTCCCTTACTGCCCACACAATAGCCCACAACTCACGATCAAATGTGGACCAGCGCTTTTGTGTGGAATTCAATGCCCAGCTGGCATATGCCACCACATGTTCACGCCCATCTCTATCCTGCGCGAGAACTGCACCGACAGCCAGATTGGAGGCATCAGTGTAGATTTTAAAGGGCACACTGAAGTCAGGTAATATCACAACAGGCTCAGAGGACAACACATTTTTCAGGTGATTAAATGATTGGCACATTTTAACCAAAAAGTTGGTTCAGTGGCGCAGCAAGTTTTGAAAAGTCCTTGACGAAATGTCTGTAGTAAGAACATAGTCCTACAAAAGCTCTCACTTCAGAAGGAGAACTGGCCAGTTCAAAACCTTCTCTGTGTTCTTCGGGTCAGGCTGAAGACCCTTTCAAGACACTACCAGGAAAAGGAAAACTACATGACCTCTGGCAAGGTGGCATTTGCGTGGGTTCAGTCTCAACCCTGCAGACTTAAATCAAAATAACATCGAGGTATACCATGCAGATGTGCCACAGGAGCACCTCTGAGCTCCATCAAACGTTGAAATGTGGCCGGGGCGTTGGAGGGTCAAATGGCATAGATTGCCACTGATAGAGGCCCTGTGCCATTGTAAAAGCCGTCTTTTCTCTGTCTTCCTCCACAACGTCCACCTGCCAGTAACCGTTAGAAAAGTCTAATGTGCTGAACCAGACAGCTCCTGCCAGCGCAACCAATGTGTCATCCACTCAGGGCAGAGGATGAGTCTTTGATAGTCACACTGTTTAACCCTCTGGGGTCGAAAAACGCGCCGGCGCGGTTTGTGGCCGTTTTTCTGATAACGCCAAAAAGAAATTAAATTACTCCATCATTTTTGATTGTACAGATAAGTAGAGTTGGGGTACTCGGACTCGTACTCGGACTCGAGTCCGGTCTCGAGTACAATTTTTAGGCGACTCGGACTTGTCACGAACTCGGATGCATTTTTACTCGGACTTGACTCGGACTCGAGCCTTTCGGACTCGGAAAATATCCCGAGTCCGTCCGAGTCCAGAGACAGTTGACGGAAATGTCACTGACTCGATGCATTACCACGAAAGTCTTGTCCAGTAGGCTACTTGAAAGCCGACGGGTTTATGTGCGCACACTAGAGATGCGCGGATGAGCTCAAACGTCACCCGAATCCCCAGCTTCAAATAAATTATCCGCCCGCCACCCACCCGCACCTGTATTTTTCTCTGATTTAGATAACCGCACCCGATCGTCATTTACAGTTATTCTAATTCTTAGTTTTGCATGATGATATGATGAATGGATGGTTCATTTTTAACAGCAGATTGACTCAGCTGATCTGCACATCGCTGCACACTTATATAAGCTTAATCGTTCGTGCTTTTAAGCCAAATCCACGCTAAAAAGAATAACGTTAACTGAGATCTGGACGTGACTCTCACCCAGTTTAAGAAATTTCAGATAATAAAAATCTAATTCTTTTCATTATTAAGGTATTGTTTTCTATTCGAATTAGTAATCAATAATAATTGCTAATTTTACTACTCGGCAAATCTGGTGCGGGCGCGGGCGCATCAGGCGCAATCATCAAACATATTTCAAACGAAGCCGTCGCCACGGTCCTTACCGTCTTTACTATGTGTTTTGAGCGAATATTTGCATTTATTCACATACGATTGAATTAGAAATGGTGGCCTGTCATGATTTTGGCTAATGCAGGACACTACTGAATGATACGCATCAGAGGGGATTTAGAAGTGGGTATATACGCAAGGCCGACTGATAAAGAAATGGGTATAGGTACTGCACTACACCACTGCATGTGAATGCCGAGTTCTCTTTCGCTTCTAATAGGTTCTCTTATTACTACACACATGCTCGTATTGGAGACTATTCATGTAAATGAAGTCGGTTTTGTCTTAAGTAAACCTGAACAGCTGGGAGAAATACTGATGCGCCAAAATATTTGAAATGTGCGTCAGATCTTAAAGCGACAGCAGCGTAAACCTGCAGCAGCCGACCACGTCAAACAATAATCAAACAACAAAAGAAGAAAATCACTCACTGTTCTTGACTGAATCACTTATTAACTGTAATAAGAATTATCTTTAATGTATACAGTGAAGATTTTGCAGTGTTTTATTTTAACATTTATTACTTCATGAAATGTCTGTAGTCTATTTCTGTAATAGCCTTTATATAGACCTACATAAAAAAACTTAAAAAACCCCTACAATTCTATTTTAAAAAAAGATTCTATTTTAAAAAATATTATTTCATTTGTATTTTTGATTAATATATGTATTAATACTTTTTCTTGTAAGTCATACTTGGAGTGTTTACTTGCCTTGAGCTCGAGAATGTTTTACTTACATTAGTCGATTAGTTTTTTCTGTATTGAAATTATTATTATTTAAACATGGTGGCACTTTCTAGCTCTTTGCAGCAACAGTTTTTATGGGTCTAAATCCACCTTGGGTGTGCATGATTTTCTGATAATTAAATGGCCCATCATCAATTATTCCTTATATAATGCAATTTATTGTAATTAATGTAACTATAAATGCATTCAAAAATAAAACAGGTGTGAGTTTGCTGTGATTTATGGAAAGTATAGGTAGGGCTTTATACACAGTGTATACCATTGTAAAGACTAGGTTTATCCCTCACAACCTCATTTTCATTCAAGAAAAAAAAAAAAAGTCATATACAACCCAAAACACACACAGGCACAATCAGAAATAAAAGAGGTGCATTTTCTGCTCTTAAGGTCCCATTCACCAAGATACCTACTTCTTTACCCCCACCCTTGAATTTATACATTTACTACATTGATGAATAAAATCAAGTCTTGCCCTATAATTTTTCACATTCTAAAACCTGTTTCACTCTAAAATATGTCACATTACATAGATCAGAGTATGGACACTAATTATGAGATGTTGTGAAATCAAAAATCAAAATGGCAAGATCCACTAGAGGTTTGCTTTTCTTACATTTCAACTGACATTGCATTTTTCTAGTTGTAAAGGTTAAAAACAGGGATGCCCAAACTCGGTCCTGGTCCTTGGTTTAGCTCCAACTTGCCTCAACACACCTGCCAGGGGGTTTCTAGTATGCCTAGTATAAGCTTGATTAGCTGGTTCAGGTGTGTTTAATTGGGGCTGGAGCTAAAATCTGTAGGACACCTCCCTCCAGAACCGAGTTTGGGCACCCCTGGGTTAAAACAATATTAAGGTACTGACAGTGATGGGGACTCGAGTTTGAGACTCGGACTCGAGTGCGACTTAAGTCGCACACACAGTGACTTCAGACTCGACTTAAAACTCGTCCTCGAAAGACTTCAGACTCGACTCGGACTCGAGCTGCGGGACTCGTGAACAATGTTTATTTTTAGGAAACAACTGATGAGCTCGCTGTTATTCCCCTCCCTCCGTTACCTGTAACCTGCCCATGTAACACGTGACGTGTATCTGCTGCGCGCGGGCGCGGCCACAAGAGACTGATTAGTGACAGTATAGACAGCGTCGTTGATTATAATAGAGCTTTGTGATATCGCGAACTAAGCTTTTACTAATTTTAAGGGAGTTTGTAAATGAGATACTGATTTAATACAGCAGTTAAATAAACAAGATGTTATTATTAAGTGACTTACATTGTCTGACTATAACACTATTGCCTGATTTTGCTCTATTTCGTCGTCAAAAGTAGTCTGAAACAAGTCACAACTGAGCCGCTGCGCATGTCCATTCAAACACAGCGGTGTTTCGTTTATGAATGAACTCGTTTTTAAAACGAATCTAGTGAAATGATTCAATTCCCCATTCATAAAGACAGTCACTCTTTATTCCTAAATGAAGCAGCAGTTCGAACGAATCAAATGAATGATATGATTCAGTAATTAAATCAGCCACCTGCTGGCAGTTATTTAAATCATTTAACATTTCTGTATTAAAAAAATTTGATTTAAAACATTAATCTCAGCAATGAATTTAGGAATATGATTGCACTCCTGCCACCTCTGAGCCTCATTAAACATATGAAAAGGTAAAAACAAAGGTTAAATTCCCCTGTAAATCACTTTAAGGAGTCAAATATCACCTCATAATGGGAAGGCAATTTTTTTTTTTTATCAGATTTTTGGATTATTGTTTAGAATGTGCTCCTAAAATTTTGATTGTGCTACAAAATTTTTTAAATTAGGAGCACAAGTGCTCATAGCAAGAAAAGTAAGTGCAGAGCCCTGATACTACAAATCTCTTGTCAAATCAAGAATTGAAATCAAGAATCGAAATAGAATCGAAAATCGAGTATCGAATCGAGAATCGAAATCGAATCGAATTAAGAACTTGAAAATCGAAATCGAATCGAATCGGAACATCTGAATCGATACCCAGCCCTACTAAATGGTGTTTTTTTTTTTTTAATTCAAAAAAGGCCAAAAGTTTTCTGTGATTGGTAGGTTTAGGGGTAGGGTTAGTGTAGGAGGATAGATTATACAGTTGGTACATTAGTAAAACCATTACGCCTATGGAGAGTCCCGTAAACCACATATCCAAGTGAGTGTGTGTGTGTGTGCGTGCTTGAGTGCTTGAGTGCGTGCGTGTGAGAGAGTGTGTGACCAGTGTGGTCATTGAAAATGTGTTCAGATATATATTCTTCACAGAAAATGAGCCAAGGCCAATGAGTTTGAAAAAATAATTAATCGTATCATTTTTCTCTTGATAAAAAATGAAAACGGGTCCTACAGATCTGAACACCATACAAGGGTTAATTGCCAAACTTGTGGTGGTCGATTAACGTAATCATTTACGTGCCGCTGGCTAAGTAATTTAAGTAATTTCACTTAAATGACAATTAATAGGTCATTTTCATTGCCATTTAAATGAAATTATTGAACTTAAATATACAAGCTTGATAAAAATGATCATTCTAAAGAAAATTTCAGATGGCACTTAGAGGCTTTTGCATCTGAACTCTTCATATATTTCACATCATTTGGTTTGTTGCAATAGTGTTTTGCATTTAGCTACAATGTGATGTTTGACCATATTTGGTCTTTCTTAATTTTTGGTCTGTACTGTACTGTGTGTTCATGCTACAAGGCAAAATACAGATATTAACTTAAAAGTAAAGCATTCTTGGTGTTTTTGTCATGTTGCAATAGCCTGTTTACACTGATTATATACCAAAATCAAAGCTGATACTGTATGCTAATAGATAAAGGAGTCATTATAACATATTACATGCTTTGAATTCCTTATATATAGCTATGCAGTGTTGGATGGGTCGCTGTACGTGATGCAACACTTATTATAACCAGAGACTTAATATAATAAAGAGACTTGAGACTTGACTTGGACTCTAGCTCAGAGACTTGAGACTTGACTTGGACGCTAGCTCAAAGACTTGAGACTTGACTTGGACTCTAGCTCAGAGACTTGAGACTTGACTTGGACTCTAGCTCAGAGACTTGTGAGCATCTCTGGGTACTGACAAACAGTAGTGTTTCCTTGGACTCGGACGGACTCGACTTGGACTCGGCCTTTTGGGACTCGGACTTAAGTCCGACTCGGCCCATTTTGGACTCGGACTCGTCTCGGACTCGATTGGTTAAAGACTCGGACTCGACTCGGACTCGACTTAGGTGGACTCGAACCCAACACTACAGATAAGAGCAATACATCAATGGAATCTGTAAGGAATTCACTTTCATTTGTGTACACTCATAGTAACAACAACACTCTGTGGTTTTGTGAAATAAAGCAAACAAACAGGGTATGCAGTCTGCCGCATTGTTCTCTGTGATCGTCATTAAGAAATGCGTCACTAAAATGAACTAAAACTCAGCGAATACTCCACACAGAGACATGAGAGAGATATCTATAGAAGGCCTGACATGTCTACTTTTAAAAGTCTTATCAAAAACAAATATCATGTGTTAAAGTAATCTGTATGAAACCAACCCCATGTCCAGTCTTTCTCGTCAGACCTAATTATTTTTAATTTGATCACGCCCACGAGCTACTTTCGGTTTGTTATTATAATCAGCCATGTGGAGGCGCACGCGGCGAACCACCCACATCAACGTAAACAAAGCGGGGGACTTCACTTAATTGTTTATCTCGGCTACTTGCATCTTGTTACTGGAAGAAGACGCGCTGTGAGGAGAAAGATTTATATTTCCCTCAGAGGAAGAGCGCGATGCGACGCACGGCGAGATCCACCGAAAGAGTAAGTCTTTCTTTCATTAGCCTACTTACGTTAGTTGTTGTGTTACTGTGATATAACTTGTAGACATTATAGTAGTTAGATTTTTTTCCAAACTATAATTCCTGACTACGTGTAATCAAGTGAAACGTTATGAAGTATGTTTCATTTCATTGCATCGAAATGTTTGACGACGCCAGGATGTTTTTAATGTTCTATAAAATAAAAATGACACGATATAAAAGTAATAGTGTTTACACTGTAACACTGAATGACAGAGTCTAAGATTGTTTAGACAAAACTACTGTCATATACTCTGCTCACGAATAGATGTTTATGATGTGCTTAACAATAATACATTAGTTTCCCAGACATCAAATGGTTTTGTATTGTATAAGACATACAAAGCATGCTTGTGTTTATGACTATAAAATCATATTTATTTATCGTATAACAATAGGATACTATTAGTTTATTATTAATACTATGTTAATGAATAGATGTTTAACGTGCTAAACAATAATTAGTTTCTCATATATAAAATGCCATTTTTTAAAGATAGTATAAAGCATGTGTGAGTCTATGACTACAAAACCATACTATATGTATATATTACAGAAGCTCCTGATATTAACATGCTCACAGATGTTTTTTTGTTTTTTTTCTAGTGATCTGATACCTGCACCACAGATGAATGCTATATGAATGCCACATGAAGAGTACTGTACCCACATCAGATGTTCAACTACACTGATTTTTTTTTTTTTTAATTTTTTTATTGTAAAACAATTTCCTGGACTACTGTTGATGAGTTTTGTTTCATGCTCTCACAAATGTGAGAGCATGTCAAAACTTCTCAGGGGATGTATGATGTGCATGCATTTTGATAGGTGCCTGCTCACCAGTTCTGATGTAATGTTTCACTAGCTTACATTTGCCATCATTCTGTTTGGAGGAGCTGAAGATGTCATTGAATTCCAACAGCAATTTTGACAGTGCAGCTATCTCGGAATGAGAAATAGGTGATTCGTCCAGCTACGCCAGCCGGGGCCTGAAACAGCTGAACATCACAATCATCAACTGAGTAAAACTCACCCAGATGCATCCCTTTTTTTAGTGAAATGTCATGTCCAGTAGGATTTAAAATCTGAGCCTTCGTCAGTCCACTGTGAACTCCAGCCACTGTGTGAGCCATTTTAGACTGGAAGAATCTGCCACATTGGGTTCTAGGTATTGAGAAAGATTTTATTAACTAAAATATAAAGGAATTGTGTCCAAATTAATTTACTATTAGAGTAATGCAGTTCTACCCTATATTTTGCTGGACAAGCACATACTGTTGTTGTAAGAGGCCATAAGTATGGGAAAATAGACAAGCCCATATGATTAACTTTTGGGCCCCACTAGCAGAGCTATATCTCATATTATTTTAGGGGCCACTAAGAGGCCGTTAAGGAAAACCATCTGTTTCCCATGATAGTGTTTACCTTAGGGACCCCCCGCCCCAATGATTTAGGTTGACATGCTTACGTGCGAAGACCACTATATAACGCTGTCCTCAACCAAGTAAAGATCAGTTCTCTATAGACAACTCGGCTTGATTGTCTCGGCAATAAAGTCTTTCTTTTGGCATCAAAACCCAAGACTCGAGTAATTCTTTGACGGGGAAAAGGGGAAACCACAACATAATTGGCGTCACGAACAGGATTTCGAAAGGACAGCGAGGTGGACCACGGCGAGCGGACTCTGGACGAGCAACACAACAACTTGGCCAAAGGTAAGCAGTTTTGCTTATATAGTTAGGTTGTGTTGTTTTCCAGAGTTTGCTTGTGGTGAGACACTTTACATCCTTCTAAATTTATCGGACTGTAATAATTGGAGGAAAGAGTTGAAATAAATGGAAGAGGGGTTTTGATTCCAAAATCACTAAATGCATGCATTGATCTGTATTTTCTGTTGAGCTGTACTTGAGGAGAACAGTGAATTCAGATTTTCATATTTAAGTAGAAGTAGATTAAAAGTGTTAGAAAAGAAGCGCTAGTGAGAAAGTCCTACAAGGGTAGGCAAAAGTCCTACAAGGGTAGGCACTGCAAGGGTTGCCTTTCCTTGAGTTAAGGTTATCAAGTGAAGACAGAGTGCAAACTTGTAAGTTTATTTATTAAGTCCTATGGTTAACGCTCTGTTGGTGTTAGGAAGTTACAGAGGGCTGCAGGAGTAGGCAAAAATCCTGCAGAGTACTGCTTTTTTACTGTGTTGAGGAAAAGTTTCAGTAAAAGAGCGAGTAGCACTGACAGGTCACTCAGGAAGAGTGTAGTCTATTTAAGTGTATGTGTGTGGTTGTATGAGCATGATTGATGTGTAACAGACTCTGTATCTTGTGAGCGGCGACTGCGGGCCCTCCTGTGTTTCATAGAGAAAGAGCGTAGCTGTTGCCTCGCTTGAGAGGAGTACATGAGCCCAAAATAAGGGACACAGTGTGAATGTATGAGCCCTGTAAATAAAGGGACATGGATAAATGTGTACATGAGCCCCAGATGAATAAAGGGACTGGTATGAATGTGGAATAATACTTGCTTAAAAGTTTAAATAATTGACTGAGAACTATTGTGTAAATTTAGCTTAAAGGAAAAGTGGCTGATATTGCTGTTTGGTATTAGTCAAATGTAAACTGTTATTATTATATAAGTAGTAAAGGAGGCATTGCTATAATACTGATTGTTTAAAATAATTGGGAAAAAAACTATCTAAGTCTAAGGGTTGTATTGTAGAAATATGTCTGCAACTCCTGTAGAACTTTTGGGATCTAAATATCCCTTAAGTAAAGAACTTATAGATAAGTTCTCCAAAAAATGGCAGAAAAGAACGAAAAAAATGATGACAAAATGGCCAAAAGAGGGAACATTTGATGTAAGCCTGTGTGAGGAAATGAAAACATTGATAAAAAATTACAAGGCTAAAGATATGAGTCAAAAACAGAAAAAAAAGAGAAGAAAAATGGAACAAGAAGTGTTGTCTTTATTCAAAAAAGAAGGAGAAAACTTACTGAAAAATATGAAACAGGCTAGGAAGATTTTAAAGGAGGCAGAGAGAGAAGCAAAAGAGAAGGGAGAAGTGTTTGCTGACCCCCCTCCTTATGGGGCCTCTCAAGGTCAATTTCCATTACTCAAAGGAGTGGTAGAAGTAACAGGAGAAATGCAGATGGAAGGAGATGTGGAGTTGAGAGATGAAAAACAAATGGGGCCAGATGTTAGACCAAAAAGCAGGCAAACTTGGAGTGAAAATAAAAGTCCATACTTAGACTGTTATAAGTAAGTGCAGACAGCTTTGGAGGAATTAAAAACACAATATGAACAAAAACCTCAAAGTAAAAAGAAATCACTTGAACAGACAAAAAGGGTTGAAGAGGAAATTGATGTAGAAGCAAAGTTATTCGAAGAAGAATTAAATAGGATAATTAAGGAAACAGAAAAGTTTGTACAGGAAACAGATAAAGTATTGAGAAGCAGTGGATCATTAGAGAGTAAGGGGGAAGAAGGTGTAAAGGAGTCCTCATTTGATGAAGGAAGGTGGTCACGAGAAGGTGAACAAGGACGGCTTAGACCGTTAACAAAACAACTTCCTATTTTAATAAAAGGAGCGCAGGGACAGTACATACCTTGGGCTTCACAGGACTTGGAGGGGCTAGTCACTCGCCTCCCAGACATGCACGAGGGGGCTGGGAAATGGATTAGGGTGTTTGAGGAAGAAACTATGGGCAAACTCCTGGCTGTAGGAGACATCAAAGCACTCTTGGCAAAAACTATAGGGGGAGCAAAGATGGAAGAAATTCTTCAAGCATCTGGCTTAGAGAGAGCTGTGAACTCCCATTACATAGACCGGACTGTAAATGATGTATTCCGCCCAGCCGTGTGGCAAGCACTACGTGCTGAATACCCGACTAGAGTCGACCCTAAAGCATTGAAGGGTGAACAGTTGGGGGAAACTGAAAATCCTGTCACATATGTTCAGAGACAATTGAAAAGATGGAAGCAAGAGACTGAAGGGAATCCAGAAGGAGACCCTCTAATGGCTACACTGTTCAGAAATGCTATAATAGAAGCCATGCCACAAACTGTTAAGAGTAAGCTAGAGGATGTAGTTGGTCTGAACTCCAAAACACACAAGGAGTTTTGTGATCATGTGTCTCATGCAGTGGAACTGTATAGGAAAAATGAACAAAAGCTCTTAAACCAAGAGAAAGAACTACAAAGAAAGCTTACTCAACTGCAGCTTGAAGAACTGACAGCCAAGCGCAAGAAAAAGGTTCAAGCCGTGGTAACGAAAGAAGAATCTAACCAAATGACTGTAATGCCTTCTGTAAATGCTTCTCATGCAGCTGTCCAGCCAACTCTGCCTGCAGCAACTCCTCCAAATGCAAACCAGGCCCCTTCCCCCATTGTCAATGTTTATGCTCAGCAGCAGGGGCCCCCCGAGTGGAGAAGGAAACCACAGCCACGGGGACAGAGAGGAGGAAGCAGAACGATTAATTACCCTCCAGGAATCTGCTGTGGGTGCGGGCAGCCAGGCCACTATCGGAGAAATTGTCCAACTAATCCATGGCCACAAGCATCTGGAGCTGGAAGGGGGGCGGGTTGGCAGGCATCTTTCCATAGCCCTGTGAACCACTGGGGAAGCCCAAATCAAGAATGCTAGGGATGCCCAGAGAATCCTAGGGAGGAGAGGCAGCTTCCAATTTTAACAACCAATGCAACCCAAGAACCTGTATTAGATATTGAAACAGAAGGGAAAACAATACCAGTAATGCTTGACACGGGAGCCATGTATACTTGTTTAAAGTCACACCTCCCCATGTCTGGGAAATTTGTAAAAACAGTAGGATTCTCGGGACAAACACAGCTAATTCCCATGTCAGCTCCAATCTGCCTAAAAACAAAAACCAAAAGTGTGACCATGCCTATCCTGATATCAAATCAGACTCCTATTAATCTGCTAGGAAGAGATGCATTATGCAAATTGGGTTTAAAAATTTGGTGTTCTACAGATGGGGTGTATGTGGACATGATAGGAACTCAACTGATGATCTCTGAGCCAAAAGCAAATGTGTACTGGATAGGACAGATAGAGAATGACGTGAGGAAGACAATTGATAAGTGGGGTAGATTCATTGAGGCACAAATTCCTTAATCACAGATGCCCAAGTCAGAATTTCATTGTACAATGAAATATGACCCCATGAGAAATGCAGACGTAGAAAAGAAATGGCTAGAAGGGACTAAAGAACAGAAAATTGAAATGATCTCCCAATACATCATAATAGGTAAGCAAGGAGCAGCCATGAAAATTGCTGAAAATGAGTTCACAAACAAATGGTTCGATGTAGATGATTCTGTGCCACATATATCTTTATATGTAGGGAAAAATTGGGAAGCAAAGGATCTAGGACCAATGATGAAAAAAGCTACACAATGTGAGTGGGAGACTACAATAAATCCATTGATTTTCCACTCCGCTGACAAAAATTACATAAAAATCTTGCGTGGTACATCCTTGCTAGGTACGCCTCAGGAGATAGTCATTAACCAGAAACAACAAGTACAAATGATGTCAGCTCCAGGGCTAGAAAGTACCACTGCTAAACTTTTACAGGAAGTTGAACATCAAGTACCAGCTGAACTATGGTCGCAGCATGAGACAGATGTAGGGTTAGTGAAATCAGCCTGCCCAGTACAAGTACAACTTAAGCCAAATGCACACCTTCCTAGGAAAGGACAGTATCCCTTGAGCCAAGAGGCTGAATTAGGTATAAAGGATACAATTGAAGGACTCGTCGCAGCCGGAGTGTTAATAGAAACCAACAGTTATTGCAACACTCCTATCTATCCTATACTTAAAGCAAACAAAACTAAATGGTGTCTTGTACATGATTTAAGAGCAATAAATAATATAGTAGAGGATTGGCCAGCTGATGTTCCTAACCCACACACACTGCTGACAAATGTTCCTCCTGATGCCAAATATTTTACGGTAATTGATCTTTGTTCTGCATTTTTCAGCATTCCAGTGGCAGAAGAAAGTAGATACCTGTTTGCATTTACATATGCGGGCAAACAATATTCACATGCCCGCTTGCCCCAAGGGTACAAACATTCGCCTCATATATTTAATCAGGTTCTCAAAGCTGATTTAGAAGACCTATTGCTAGATAGCACTTTGTTACAATATATGGACGACCTTATTTTGTGTTCAACATCACGAGAACAATGTCATAGGGACTCCATCAAAGTGCTTACAAAATTAGCACAAGGGGGTCATAAAGTATCTAAAACCAAACTGCAATATTGTCTGCCGCAGGTTGAATACTTAGGGCGATTAATTTCATATGGCACCAAGGCTATAGCCCCAGCTCATTTAGAAGGCGTAAGTAAGGCACCATCGCCACAGACAGTAGGCCAGATGATGACCTTTTTAGGGATGACAGGCTTCAGTAGTGATTGGATAGAGGACTATGCTATAAAAACAGCTCCATTGAGAGGCATAATGAAGCAAGCAGGGCTGCAAAACACGAAAGCCCCATTAGCATGGCATACAGATGCCTTAATGGCATTTGAGTCAATTAAGAAAGAGTTACAAAAGGCACCTACATTAACTACACCTGACTATACCAGACCCTTCCACCTGTACGTGGCTAATAGGGCCGACGGGTATGCATCAGCTGTATTAATGCAGGAAACCTGCAGTGGTAGGAAAAAACAGCCAATAGCCTACTATAGTACTAAACTAGACAATGTAGCGCAAGGATACCCACCCTGTTATCAACAAGGTCTTGCAGCTGTACATCAGGCGTATGAAAAAGCAGCAAGAATAACTATGGGATACCTAGTTATCATTTACACGCATCATAAAACGGCAGAGTTAATTGAGCAAGGGAAATTTGTTTTGACTCCAGCCCGTGTTCTAGCGTATAATTTGCTACTTACATATCCTGATATTACAATTAAGAGATGTAATACTGTTAATCCAGCCGAATTAATTCCATTGGAGGATGAAGGTAAACCACATGATTGTGTAGCCAATTCCTTAGCGTTCACAAGGTTACGTCCTGACCTTGAGTCTGTCCCAATTCCTGAAGCAGAAATGTCTTACTTTGTAGATGGATCCAGTTTTAGAGATCATTTGGGAATTCATACGGGATATGCAATAGTAAGAAAAGATGGAGATAATTTTGTGCCTGTAATATCTTAACACTGCACACAGCCATGCTCTGCTCAATTAGCAGAATTAAAAGCCCTTACAACTGCATGTCAATTAGCAGAAGGACAGACAGCGAACATCTTTACAGATTCTGCATATGCTCATGGCGTGTGTCATCTTTTTGGAGCAGTATGGAAACAAAAAAGTTTTTCAAAAGAGTGATGGAACCCCCATACAGCATGCTGAGCAGATAAGTCAACTAATTTCTGCTATGATGTTACCAAAACGAGTAGCAATCATCAAATGTCAAGCACACAAAAAAGGAAATGACTTTGTCATTAAAGGTAACAACATAGCAGACTCTGAAGCCAAAAAGGCCTCTGGGTGTCAGATAGCTATAATAGCTCCAGAAGTAATTATAGAACCACACCCAAGCTTAGATGACATTATTCGAATTCAACAGCAGGCAGGCCCATACGAGCAATCTATGTGGCTTCAAAGAGGAGCAACAAAAGATTCTCAAAACATTTGGCGTTCACATGAAGGCCATATTGTGGCACCCACCTCACTTTTGAACATCCTTATCCTAGATGCTCATGGATTTGGCCATTGTGCAAAGGGGAAGGTAGTAAGGAAAATTAAACAACAAGGTTATTGGTCACCATACTTGTATGCAATGGTATCAGAGTTTTTGTCTTCCTGTGAAATTTGTGCCAAGTATAATGTCCGAAAAGGGATAACAACGGCAATAGGGCATATACCCGTGCCTGAAGGACCTTTCAAACACTTGGTAATGGATTATGTGGATATGATAAAACGAGTACAAGGCAAGAGATACATGCTTGTTGTTGTTGACAGATTTAGCCGTTGGGTAGAAGCAGTACCATCAGCAGATGAAGGGGCAGGAACGGTAATAAAATTTGACAAGAGAAGTGTTTCCCAGATTTGGAATCCCATCAGAAATAAGTTCAGACAATGGATCAGCGTTTATCCAAAAGACTTGGAAACAAGTGTTACAACACTTAAGAGTAAAACAAAGACTAGGCTGCATTTATCACTCACAATCTCAAGGTCTTGCGGAAAGATTAAACGGGATTCTCAAGTCCAAAATCAACAAAAAATGTGCAAGTACTAAGCTTAGTTGGGTCGATGCTTTGCCTCTCGCACTAATGAGTTACCGCATGCAAACTAACAGAATTACACATCTAACACCGCATGAAATGCTTACTGGTCGACCAATGCCTGTACCATGTAACAGAGGCCCGTACAAAGGACCCCCATTAGAACAATTGCAAATGGAATTAAGATTGTACATGAAAAAACTAACTGCTATCCATAAAGCTATTTGTGTGCAGGAAAAGAGGAAAGAGCCGTGTGAGGAGACCGAGACCACCTGTCCAATTACCCCGGGAGATCTCGTCTATCTAAAGGTATTCCGAAGAAAATGGAATGAACCAAGAAGGGAAGGACCCTATATAGTGACAGCCGCAACTCCAACAGCAGTCCAGGTAGAAGGAAGCAACACCTGGTACCATCTGAACCACTGCACAAGAGTTCCTAAACCTAAGGTCAGAGAAAGCAGACACGAAACAACCGAGCAAGAGAATCCGCCGGTTAAGGACAAAGAAGGGCAAAATGGGGCAAAGGAAATTGAACAGATTGATGAAAATAATGACTCTGACAACATGTCTGATCATCCTATGCTCGTCACAACTTCAAACCACAATCAACACCACTACTCCAAACCCCACAACTCAGACTCTCAACCACACTTCCCTTCCATCAACTTTTCAACCCTCCACGAGACCCAGTAACAATTCAATTTCAAATACAGGAGAACCAGGACTGTATGGAAAACAACGTAGAAACAGTGAAGAAACTTACACTATGTATGAGAGTGATGATAAACTGTATGTTTTATGGGAAACTGCTCAAAGCAATCAGTGGTATGAGTGGGCAACTTTTACAACAATGGAACTAAAGAAAAAAGATTGCCTATTCTGTTCTAAAACACCGATGAGACAAGTGATAGTAGTCCCTAATCCATTCACTTATGAACATTGTGCTATATTCAACAGAAACTTTTGTCATTTAGGAAGAGACTTCAGACCTTTTTGTCCAGCTGAGTGTCTAGGCTCCCTAAGCAATGCTAAACAAAAACCATTCTACAAGCATATACCCCGATTGAGAGCTAAATGTAGAAGCTTAGATCTAACTGAAGATTTGAAAATACAAGTTGATCAAGTAGAGATTCCACTATGGTACACCATAGACTACAGTAAAGAATATGAGTGCTTTGTTAAACCCACAGGGGTTGTAAATGTGGGACAATTCAAAGGGAAATGCAGTGTGGTTTGGAATTTAGATACAACGATATCTCGAAACGTTGATGATTCTAAAGACTTTCCACCCCTTCGGGCATCAGGAATGAGGAAAGGAAAACAAATATGGCCAGCTAAAACCTGTAAAAATCAAACTATATCATTACCTAATACAGACCTATATAAGGACCAAACTATAGCATTAGCCGATTTCTTTTGGATGTGCGGAAAAAGAAAACTTTTATCTGCCTTGCCCTTAGGATGGAGAGGTAAATGCACTAGAGTACGATTAAAGCAAGAAATCCATATAATAGAATGGGATTCTAAATCCTCATTAGGGAGAAATGAAACAATTAATCACAGAGTTAAGAGAAATTATATACCAGATCCTAAAGTATATATAGATTCAATAGGTCAACCCAGAGGTATACCGAATCAATTCAAGGCACGAAATGAAGTCAAATCAGGTCTTGAATCAATATTCGTTTGGATTTCACAAAATAAAAATACAGAATGGATAAATTACATATACTACAATCAACAAAGGTTCATGAATTATACCAACGAAGCATTAATTTCTTTAGGAGAACAATTAGATGCAACCAGTAAAATGACATGGCAAAATAGATTAGCCCTTAATTGGATGCTAGCTGACAAAGGAGGGGTATGTGTCTTATTCGGAGACCAATGTTGTACCTATATACCCAATAATACAGCACCAGAAGGAACATTTACAAAAGCCATGGCTAAACTTAAAGAATTACAAGTAGAAATGGCAACTAACGCTGGAAGAGACGAAAAAACATGGGATTGGTTTAATTTAAAATTAGGATCATGGGGAGCATGGCTAGCAAAATTAGGAATACTCTTGGGAGTGACAATCGGCATAGGAGGATTACTATTTTGTTGTATACTACCATTATTAAAATCTCTAGTTATCAAGGCCACAGTTAAACAAATGGACATGTCAAGGCATCAAGATGATGAAAAAAAGAATCTGACTCAACATGAATGTTATCAGGACTTGCTTTACAAAACTGCTTTGCAATTACATCTGGCAGAGGAGATTTCAACTTCTTCTGACGATGAATAAGACAAATCTATCTGTAATCTACATTTTATTATATGTGTTTTATTTCAATATCAGATGATATGTATCTTATTTTGATTTCTTTTTGTTTAGTATTATTTTTACGTACTCTTATTTTCGTTTGTTCTATATGTATTCTACATAACCACATAACCACAGGCAAGGCCGAACCAACTGCACGCACATGCTTCAACAATCTATGTTAAATGGACAGGTATGTTAAGGTGTCAGGGTCTTTTACTCCCTTCTAGCTAAATGATAAGAGGGGAGATGTTTGGCCCTAACATCTTCCGGAATGCCGTGGCATGATTTAGTTAATTGATAATGAAACATAGTGACTTTATTTTTGTCACTGAGTAGTAATTACTGAGAGGCTGGATCTTGACGCATCACTCCGGACAAGGTGTGATGTAAACGTCTTAAAGGGGGAATATGAGGAATATTTTATTAACTAAAATATAAAGGAATTGTGTCCAAATTAATTTACTATTAGAGTAATGCAGTTCTACCCTATATTTTGCTGGACAAGCACATACTGTTGTTGTAAGAGGCCATAAGTATGGGAAAATAGACAAGCCCATATGATTAACTTTTGGGCCCCACTAGCAGAGCTATATCTCATATGATTTTAGGGGCCACTAAGAGGCCGTTAAGGAAAACCATCTGTTTCCCATGATAGTGCGCCCCAATGATTTAGGTTGACATGCTTACGTGCGAAGACCACTATATAACGCTGTCCTCAACCAAGTAAAGATCAGTTCTCTATAGACAACTCGGCTTGATTGTCTCGGCAATAAAGTCTATCTTTTGGCATCAAAACCCAAGACTCAAGAGTAATTCTTTGACGGGGAAAAGGGGAAACCACAACAGTATCCAACAGTCACTCGCAACATGGGTTGCGTTAGGTAGACATACTTTAACGTCCTGGGGTCGGCTAACCCGCCAGCGGGAGTACTCACATATTTTCCAGATGTGAGCAAAAAGAACTTGAATTGCTCCCTCAATTTTAATTGGACACATAAAAGTAATACATCACCTGAATCTGTAGAAAGTTTACTTTTATTTGTGTACGCTCAACATACCAACAAGTGTTCGTGGTTTTTGTAAATAAAGAAAATATACAGGGTATCATTTCAGTCTTCTCAGTCTCCGTGAATATCCAGTTGAAATGCGTCACTAAAATGAACTAAAACTCAGCGAATACATGACACACAAACACCAGAGATATGTCTATAGAAAGCTTGGAATGTTTACTTTTAAATGAAGTAAGTTTAATCGAAAACACATATTCTGTGTGTAAGTAATCCGTATGAAACCAATACAATGTCCTGTTTTTCCCATCTGACCTCATTACCGCTAATTAGTTCACGCCCACGCGCTGTGCGGCACTATTGTTATTACAAACATCCACGTGAAAGACGCGCGAAATGACCGCCCACATCAACTCGTAAACAAAGCAGCAACGTGTTTGTGTCGGATACTTTCGTTTTTGGAAGGAAGCGCTGAGAGGAAAAAGCCTTGTATTTACTCCAGATGAGGACGCACTGAGAGGAACAGGCTGAGCTTGTTTATCTCACAAACAGAACACCAGCGCGGCTACAGGCAGCTGACAAGAGGATCTCATATACAAGTAATGTTCCCCTTCAGGAACTCAAGCTGCGTCCGGAGACGCTTTGGGAACGCCCTTGGCGGAACCACGCTCTGAATGAATGTGTAATCTAACCAATGAGAAAGCGGGACGTCACGGGAGGGTGACGTCATCGACCAGGAAGCATAAAAGCACGTGCGAAGCCGGCCAGCGTCAGCTTCTGTCTTTCAGCAGAGCGCTCTGTGTTTGTGTATGTTATCCTCCTTTTTTGAGCAAGTTAGCACAGCTTTTCTTTTGAGGATATGTCTAAAAAGAAGTTAGTTAAGAGTGGCGAGAGCGGGCCGCGTTTCACGCTGTGTGTTCCCCCTTGTAAAAGATACATCACAAGCGGGGATACACACAGCATGTGCGTGGTCTGCTTGGGAGCGGAGCATGCTATGTCAGCCCTTGAGAGGACTGACTGCCCGCATTGTGAAGCACTTCCTTTGCGGGTGCTCCACTCCCGGAAGGCTCTCTTTGAGGAGGGAGCCTTCACCAGCGTTCCCCAAGGTGTTGGTCCCGCTTCCGTCGAGGCGGAGCGGGCACTGCATTCTTGGGGTTCGCAGCTGGACCTGTTGGAGGGAATGGAGACGGGTGACCCCCTATCTCCTTCTTTACCCGGCAGGTCCGATCCCCGTTCCGAGGGTTCGGAAGCCCGCACTGCGGCTACTTCCTCCCAAGGAGCGGGCTCCTCTCTTCTGTCTTCCTCCGAGGAGGTTGACTTGGAGAGTGTGATTGAGGAGCCACTCCCCCAATCGCCGCAGTACGAGGAGTTATTGGAGGTGGTTACTTGTGCGGTAGACAAATTAAAGATCGATTGGCCCGCCGAGGTAAAAGCTGCTCCGCAGAGAAGTAAACTAGATGAACAGTTTCTGCGGAGTAAGCCTCCACCTCCAATGAGGAGCCTTCCAGTCTTCCCCGATCTCCATGCAGAGATCTCGAGATCGTGGGAAAGACCCTTTTCGGCTCGCTTATTCGTCCCTGCCTCAGATTATTATGGAAATGTGGTGGGGCTTGATGAGCGAGCCTATAAGGCGATGCCCCGTGTGGAACAGACTCTAGCGAGTTATCTGTCACCTAGCGGGGCATCGTCCTTGAAAGCTCCCACCTTACCCTCCAAGCCATTAAGAACAACATCAGCGCTTGTGGGTAAGGGGTACACGGCAGCAGGTCAGGCTGGAGCGTGCTTACATACGATGTCGGTGCTCCAAGCATACCAAGCTGACCTGCTGAAGGGGCTAGCTGAGGGCGAGAAAGTAGATCTGGAGGAACTGCAAAGAACCGCAGATTTAGCTCTCCGTGCCACCAAGGAGACCGCCCGGGCAGTAGGGCGGTCTATGGCAGCCATGGTGGCCGCGGAGAGACATCTGTGGTTGACCCTGTCCGACATGAAAGAGAAGGACAGGGTCTTCCTTCTGGACGCCCCGCTTCAGCCTTCTGGCCTGTTTGGCGACGCAGTAGATTCTGTCGTCAGCAGGTACCAGGAGGCTCGCAAGCAGGCGGCGGCGTTCCAGAGGTTTCTCCCTCGCCGCTCTCTAGCCTCGACGGCTGCTGGGCGTGAGCAGCCGTCCCCGTGTACCAGCTCCTCGTACCGCCAAGTACAAAAGCTGAGTGTCGCGACTCGCGCTCCCCCGTCCAGGGACCGAGACCCGCGGCACTCTAGGCCGGGGTCCTCCAAGGCGAGGCCCGACCTGCGGGTCGTGCTTCAGTCTCGGAGGGCCCAGGCCCCAAAGCGGTCCTGACGCCAGACCAGGACCGCCGAGGGCAGCCCCTACCGGGGAAGAACGAGTCACACCGCATTACACGGTGTCCGTTTCTCCTCGGTGCCCTCGGGAGGTCAGTTTGCTGTTCCTGCCAATGTTACAGGACACAAGCTCCGACGAGCATCTGCCCCGGATTTCTCCGCCCGGGATCGTAGCGGAACCAGGGTGCTCGTTACCCCCTCGGGGGTCTCTAGAACAGTTAGCTCGGCAGTCCCCTGCCGGTCCGCCGTTACAGGTCTCCGAGCTAGTAGTTCAGTCAATTCCAGAGGCCAGAAAACTTAGCGGCTCGACATCGAGATGTCGTTCTCGCGCACATGAAAACGTTGGGGTTAAGACTAAATGCCAAGAAAAGTGTGCTTTCTCCATCACAGAGGACCACTTATCTGGGCGTGGTGTGGGATTCGACCACGATGCAGGCACGGTTGTCCCCTGCTCGGATCGAGTCGATCCTCGCCGCAGTCAAGAGAGTCAAGGAGGGCCGGTCACTCACTGTCAAGCAGTTTTAGCAACTACTGGGTCTGATGGCAGCAGCGTCCAACGTGATACCTTTTGGCCTGCTGTACATGAGACCCCTACAGTGGTGGCTCAAATCAAAGGGGTTTTCCCCCGAGGGGAAACCCGCTCCGCATGATCAAGGTCACGCGCAGAGGGCTACGTGCCTTAGATTTGTGGAGGAAGCCGTGGTTCCTAAATCAAGGCCCGGTATTGGGAGTTCCTTGCCGCCGCGTCACGCTAGCGACAGATGCATCCCACACTGGATGGGGGGCGGTCATGAGTGGTCGCCCCGCCCAAGGTCTGTGGACGGGTCGTCATCTCATTTGGCACATCAGTTGCCTCGAGATGCTGGCCATATTTCACGCACTGAAGTACTTTCTCCCAGACCTCAGAGATCGCCATGTGCTGGTTCGCACCGACAGCACAGCGGTGGTCTATTATATCAACCACCAGGGAGGTCTGCGGTCGCGCCCCTTATACAAGCTGGCGCACCAGATTCTTGTGTGGTCCCAGAACAAACTCCTCTCTCTTCGAGCAGTTCACATTCCTGGGCATTTGAATGTGGGAGCAGACATCCTGTCGAGACAGGGGCCGAGGCCCGGGGAATGGATGCTTCACCCAGAGGTGGTGGAGCAGATATGGGAGATCTTTGGGCGAGCCCAATTAGATCTCTTTGCCACGAGGGAGAATGCACAATGTCCCCTCTGGTTCTCTCTAGTTCATCTAGCTCCCCTGGGGCTGGATGCTATGGTACAGACGTGGCCGAGGCTTCGTCTGTACGCCTTTCCCCCGATCGCTCTGCTCCCGGGAGTTCTGGAGAAAGTACGCCGGGATGGGGTCAGCCTACTATTAGTAGCCCCGTACTGGCCGGGCCGAGTATGGTTCTCGGACCTGATATCTCTCCTCGACGGCTCTCCATGGGAGATCCCCGTCAGGAGGGATCTCCTCTCACAGGCGGGGGGCACCATCCTTCACCCCCGCCCAGAGTTGTGGAAACTGTGGGTGTGGCCCCTGAGGGGGCGCAACTCATAGATTCCGGTCTCTCAACTGGGGTTGTGGAGACCATCCTCCAATCCAGAGCTCTCTCTACGAGGAAACTATATGCCCTGAAGTGGAAGCTTTTCACTTCATGGTGTGGAGAACGCCAGCAAGACCCAGCTAACTGCCCGGTTGGTACAGTACTGGAGTTTTTGCAGGCTCGTTTCTCCACAGGGTTAGCCCACTCCACCCTGAAGGTCTACGTGGCGGCGATCGCGGCCTACCACGCCCCTCTTGGTGGCATGCCAGTGGGTAAGAACCCCCTGGTTATACGTTTCCTCCGCGGTGTGCTGAGGCTGAGGCCTCCGACATGACCCCGTGTCCCTACCTGGGATCTGGTTGTGGTGCTTGAGGCTCTTCCTATGTCCACAGAGCTGCCCTGTGGCGTAAATCTGAACAGCTGTTCGTCTGCTATGGCCCCCCTAAGAAGGGGTTATCTGCTTCAAAAGAAACTTTGAAGATGTCCGGACATTTTTTTGATGTCCGAGCCACTCCCGGCTCTTCTGTCCTCCTGCCCTAGCTCTTCCACTAGGCAGGGATTTGGAAGTCTGGTGGCGTGGGCATCTCGTTCCCAAAGCGTCTCCGGACACAGCTTGAGTTCCTGAAGGGGAACGTCCTGGTTATGTATGTAACCTTGGTTCCCGGAGGGAACGAGACGCTGCGTCTCGGTCCATCCTTCCGGCATCCCTGCCGAGCGCTCGCTTCATCCACGAAGCTGACGCCGGCCGACTTCGCACGTGCTTTTATGCTTCCTGGTCGATGACGTCACCCGCCCGTGACGTCCCGCTTTCTCATTGGTTAGATTACACATTCATTCAGAGCGTGGTTCCGCCAAGGGCGTTCCCAAAGCGTCTCCGGACGCAGCGTCTTGTTCCCTCTGGGAACCAAGGTTACATACGTAACCGGGACGTTTCTTATTGGCGTTAGATAATGTGCTGTTGAGACATAAACTTGAACGCATTTACTAGTTGGACTTTTTCCAAAACTATAATTCCTGACTAAAATATGTGAAATCGAGTGCAACATTTTGAAATATCATAGGCAACTTTTCAATGCATCTGTAAGGCATCAGGAATGTTTTATATTTCATAAACAAATTGACATTAAAGTAGGACTAATGTTTAGACGATATGAAAGTAATGTTTAAGAATGCTTAGACCAGTCTTTACTGTTGAATACTCTGTCTGAAAATATCTGCTCAAACGTGTACATAATATGCTTAATAATAATTTAGTTTCTCAGATGTTGTTTTTATACTGTATAATAATAAATACAAAGCATGTGTGCATATGATAGCTATAAAAATCACATGGGCAATATTAGTGATTGCTAATGTAACAATATTGCTCCAGGCCTATCAACATGCTCACTGATTTATTCATTTATTTATGTTAGTGACTAGATACCTATATAAATTTTTTTTGGGATAGAAATTTAGAACTAATGCTTTTATTTAGCAAGGATGTTTTAAATTGCTCCTGATATTAACATGCTCACATATGTTTTTTTGCTTTAGTTGTTTGTGATCTGATACCTGCACAACAGATGAATCCTGCAAACTTTTCCTCTGAGAGCACTGTCCCAACATCAGATCTCCAACTACACTGATATTCTATTGGTAAAACAAGTTCCTTGACTACTGATGATGAGTTTTGCAAGCACTTAAATATCAGGTATGATTTGCTTGTGCTACTTGTTGAACAGAATTCAGAAAACAGTTTTCAGGAATTACACACCATCTGTTCACATCTCTGTGGTTAGATCAGTGTGCTTAATAATGTGTCTTTGACCTTCATAATGTATGTTTATATTATACTGTGTTGTAAATAAAATACAGATAATCTAAAACCCCAATCTCTGAATCTTCTTATATTGTTTCTTACCTGACAGTCACAGTCTCATTGATGGGCCATTAGGGGAGGGCCTTTTGTCTCTCAGGTGTGAATCACTAAATATTCAATGGCCATTGTCACTCCCTCGCATATTCCCTTTAGATCACAAAACATGTCTTAGAAAATTTAAATAAGTATATTGTTTTTTGTGAACGACTGATTGAGATGATTTTCACATCATTTTGTAGAAAAAACTCTAGCCTACCACATCCAGTTCTTAAAAGTCTTGTGCACAAATGTTCTGAATGCGTTTCTTGGTCTTATTTCAGTGACTTAAAAAAATTAGATTTTCACTAACCACGTGTCACGAATCTGGTCAGTGACCTGCGGTCCGCTCACCACTAGATGTCGCTCTCACCCTGTCACTACACTCAGACTGTTGCACCACACCCCGGACTACATTCCCCGTCATTCAGCGCGCTGATTGGGCCAGCACCTGTGACCAATCAGCGGCGCTATAAAAGCCCCGGTCTTTCCCCATGCAGATCACGGAGTATTGTGATTAGTATTGCTGTTGTTATTATCATTGTTAGTGTTCCTTGTTCCCTAGTTTCCTTGTTCCCTAGTTTCCTTGTTCTCTAGTTTCCTTGTTCCCTAGTTTCCTTGTTCTCTAGTTTCTGAGTTCCTAGTTCCCTGTGTATAGTTCCCTCGCCTGGCCATCTCGTCTCGACCGTCTCGCCGCCTGCCAACTGGACTCTAGCTCGTTTCTTGGATCATTCTCTCGTCTCGTCCCTTTATGGATTACGTTCGCCACGGATCGACCCACGCCTGTTCACAGACTTCTATTGTGCCACGCCCTAACATACCTGTTTGCTGTTGTTTTGACCCTGCCTGTTTGACCATGTATCTGTCTCGACCCTTGAATAAAAGCTCACAAATGGATCCGCTCGCCTCTCGTCTCACTCCCACTGTAACAGAATACTCCGTCACAACAGGATCCAGCAGCTTTCACCCCGGACATTCAACAGGTATGGACACAAACAGGATTTTATTCAGACTGAAACAAGGACCACGTACTCTAGAACAGCATATCCGCATATTATTCTACCTTCCCGGGACTGTATTATCATCAAAATATTCTGTGATGGCATAAATGATCCTTTAAAAACGAGACTGAGACGCGAGGGTCCGCGTTCATCACTGGCTGATTTTTTGGACTTTGCTCTGTTGTGTGTGGGCTCGCCGTTTACTGTGGGTGTCGCGGAGGAGGAACGCGACAACGCGGTAATGGCGGCCGCGCATCCCGCTCACAAAATGGCGGCCGCGCCGGAGCGCGTTCATACCATAGCGGCGACAACAGAGCCCATGCACAAAATGGCGGCGACAGCGGTGCCCGTTCGCAAGATGGCGGCTGCGCCGGTGCGCGCTCACAAGATGGCGGCGACGGCGGAGCCCGTTCACAAAATGGCGGCGAAAACGGAGCTTCATCACGTCACAGCTGCCATACCAGAGCCATGTAAAGTTGCAGCTGTGTTTCCCGAGCCAAGTCAAGTTTCCGAGTCAAGCCAAGTTGCAGCTGCGTTTCCTGAGTCAAGTCAAGTTTCCGAGTCCAGTCAAGTCGCAGCTGTGTTTCCCGAGTCAAGTCAAGTTTCCAAGTTGCAGCTGCTTTCCTGAGTCAAGTCAAGTTTCCGAGTCCAGTCAAGTTGCAGCTGCGTTTCCTGAGTTAAGTCAAGTTTCCGAGTCCAGTCAAGTTGCAGCTGTGTTTCCTGAGTCAAGTCAAGTTTCGAGTCAAGTCAAGTTGCAACTGTGTTTCCGAATCAAGTCAAGCTACAGCTGCTGTTCCAGTGTCAAGTCAAGCTGCTGTTGTTCCAGTGTCAAGTCAAGCTACAGCTGCTGTTCCAGTGTCAAGTCAAGCTACAGCTGCTGTTCCAGTGTCAAGTCAAGCTATGGCTGTTGTTCCAGAGTCAAGTCAAGCTACAGCTGCTGTTCCAGTGTCAAGTCAAGCTATGGCTGTTGTTCCAGAGTCACCCGCCCGTGACGTCCCGCTTTCTCATTGGTTAGATTACACATTCATTCAGAGCGTGGTTCCGCCAAGGGCGTTCCCAAAGCGTCTCCGGACGCAGCGTCTTGTTCCCTCTGGGAACCAAGGTTACATACGTAACCGGGACGTTTCTTATTGGCGTTAGATAATGTGCTGTTGAGACATAAACTTGAACGCATTTACTAGTTGGACTTTTTCCAAAACTATAATTCCTGACTAAAATATGTGAAATCGAGTGCAACATTTTGAAATATCATAGGCAACTTTTCAATGCATCTGTAAGGCATCAGGAATGTTTTATATTTCATAAACAAATTGACATTAAAGTAGGACTAATGTTTAGACGATATGAAAGTAATGTTTAAGAATGCTTAATGTTTCCCGAGCCAAGTCAAGTTTCCGAGTCAAGCCAAGTTGCAGCTGCGTTTCCTGAGTCAAGTCAAGTTTCCGAGTCCAGTCAAGTCGCAGCTGTGTTTCCCGAGGAATCAAGTCAAGTTTCAAGTTGCAGCTGCCTTTCCTGAGTCAAGTCAAGTTTCGAGTCCAGTCAAGTTGCAGCTCGTTTCCTGAATCCAAGTCAAGTTCGAGGTCAGTCAAGTTACGCTCGTTTCCTGAGTCAAGTCGAGTTTCGAGGTCAGTCAAGTTGCAGCTCGCTTTACTAAAGGTCCAAGTCAAGTTTCGAGTCAGTCAAGTTGCAACTGTGTTTTTCCCGAGTCAGAGTCAAGCTACACTGCTGTTTCCAGTGTCAAGTCAAGCTACAGCTGCTGTTCCAGTGTCAAGTCAAGCTACAGCTGCTGTTCCAGTGTCAAGTCAAGCTATGGCTGTTGTTCCAGAGTCAAGTCAAGTTAAAGCTGTGTTTCCTGTGTCAAGTCAAGTCAGAGCCACTCTTCCTGAGTCAAGCAAAGTTACAGCCATGGTTTCTGAGTCAAGCAGGGTCACAGCCGTGGTTCTTGAGTCAAGCAAGGTCACCGCCGTGATTCCTGAGTCAAGTAAGGGCAGAGCTTTCGTTCCTGAGTCAAGCGAAGTCAGAACTGTAGTTTCTGAGTCAAGCGAAGTCACTACAGATCTCCATGAGCCAGGTCAAGTCACTGCTGATCTCCATGAGTCAAGTCAAGTCACCACTGTTCCTCATAAGCCAAGTCAGATCACTACTGATCTCCACAAGCCAAGTCAAGTCACTGCAGATCTCCATGAACCAAGTCAAGTCACCACTGATCCTCATAAGCCAAAGTCCAAGTCACTGCTGATCTCCATGAGCCAAGTCAAGTCACTACAGATCTTCACAAGCCAAGTCAAGCCACAGCCGGCCTCTGTGAGCCAAGTCAGTTCACTACTGGTCTTCATAAGCCAGGCCAAGCCACAGCTGCTCTCCATGAGTGAAGTCAGGCCTCAACCAATCTCCACGAACCAAGTCAAGCCACAGCTGATCTTCATGAGCCAAGTGAAATTATTGCTGCTGTTCCAAAGTCAAGTCACATCCCGCCTGACGGCCCAGAGTCAAGTCATGTCCCGTCTGACCGCCCAGAGTCAAGTCACGTCCCGTCCGATGGCCCAGAATCAAGTCATGTCTCATCTGACCGCCCAGAGCCTCGCCATGTCTCGTCTGACCGCCCAGAGCCTCGCCATGTCTCGTCCGACCACCCAGAGCCAAGTCACGTCTCGTCCGACCACCCAGAGCCCTGTCTAGTCTAACCTCCCGGAGCCTTGTCACATCTCGTCTATCTGTCCAGAGCCAAGTCACGTTTCGTCTGTCTGTCCAGAGCCTAGTCACGTTTCCTCTGTCTGTCCAGAGCCTAGTCACATCTCGTCTGAACTCCCAGAGCCCCGTCTCATCTCCACTGTCTATCCAGAGTTTCGTCACGACACGTCTGAACGTCAAGAGTCAAGTCAAGTCTCGTCTGACCTCCCAGAGCCTTGTCACGTCATGTCTGCCAGTGTGATGGCGATCACCATTCTCAGTATGTGGGCCGCACACTACACTCCAAAGGTCTCGTCTGTTCACAAGCCCGCCCCTGAGGTCACGTCTGTTCACAAGTCCGCCCCGGAGGTCACGTCTGTTAATAAGTCCGGCCCTGAGGTCACGTTTGTTCACAAGTCTGCTCCAGAGGTCCCGTCTGGTCTCAAGTCTGCTCCAGAGGTCCCGTCTGGTCTCAAGTCTGCACCAAAGGTGCCGTCTGATCTCAAGTCTGCTTCAGAGGTCTCTTCTGACCACGAGTCAGCCCCAGAGGCCTCACCAGTCGGAGAAGCTGCTCCAATGCCTCCAGAGGTGTCAGCATCAGCTGTAGAACCTCCCATGGAAGCGGCATTCTCCTATGGACTCTCTGCTTCTCTCCTTGTTCTGTCTGCCTCCTCTATCCCTGCTCTCCCCAGGTCCCAGTCCATGACGCGGGTTCCTGCTCTGCCCTGGAGGGCTCCTACGCCTCCTGCTCTGCCCTGGAGGGCCCCTGCGCCTCCTGCTCTGCCCTGGAGGGCCCCTGCGCCTCCTGCTCCACCATGGAGGGCCCCTGCACCTCCTGCTCCCCCCTGGAGTGCCCCTGCGCCTCCTGCTCCGCCCTGGAGGGCTCCTGCGCCTCCTGCTGCGCCCTGGAGTGCCCCTGCGCCTCCTGCTTGGCCCTGGAGGGCTCCTGCGCCTCCTGCGCCTCCTGCTCCGCCCTGGAGGGCTCCCGCGCTTCTTGCTCCACCTCCTGCTTCACCTTGGAGGGCTCATGCGCCTCCTGCTCCGCCTTGGAGGGCTCCCGCGCCTCCTGCTCCGCCTCCGGCTTCGCCCTGGAGGACTCCTGCACTTCCTGCTCCGCCTCCGGCTCCGCCCTGGAGGGTTCCTGCCCCAGTCACCGGGTCCTCCGCATGGACCTGGTCCTCCAGTCCTCGCCCTGTCTCGCTCCCGCCCCACCGCTCCCCTGGACTGTTGTTCTGTTGGAGCGTCTGGAAGCCGCTCTTTGGGGGGGGGCTATGTCACGAATCTGGTCGGTGACCTGCGGTCCGCTCACCACCAGATGTCGCTCTCACCCTGTCACTACACTCAGACTGTTGCACCACACCCCGGACTACATTCCCCGTCATTCAGCGCGCTGATTGGGTCAGCACCTGTGACCAATCAGCGGCGCTATAAAAGCCCCGGTCTTTCCCCATGCAGATCATGGAGAATTGTGATTAGTATTGCTGTTGTTATTATCATTGTTAGCGTTCCTTGTTCCCTAGTTTCCTTGTTCCCTAGTTTCCTTGTTCTCTAGTTCCCTAGTTTCCTAGTTCCCTGTTTAGTTCCCTCGCCTGGCCATCTCGTCTCAACTGTCTCGCCGCCTGCCTACTGGACTCTATCTCGTTTCTTGGATTATTCTCTCGTCTCGTTCCTTTACGGATTATGTTCACCACGGATCGACCCATGCCTGTTTCACGGACTTCTATTGTGCCACGCCCTAACATACCTGTTTGCTGTTGTTTTGACCCTGCCTGTTTAACCATGTATCTGTCTCGACCCTTGAATAAAAGCTCGCAAATGGATCCGCTCGCCTCTCGTCTCACTCCCACTGTAACACTCACTCCCAGCATAAATGTTGTTTTCTCAAAAGCACAAACATATACATTCATGTTGCTTACATATTATTGTAGCCCAGTTTGTGCTGATTACAGTGTAATCAGACTTTAGCCATTAATATGTTTTTAAGATACTGAAAAAAGCGCAAATGTCAGGGCATGTCAAAACTTCTCCAGGGCCCCAAAACACCCTCAGACCCCAGAGGGTTAATAAGAAAATCTTATTTTGCTAAATAATTTTGACATTCTTCTTTGGTAATTGATCAAGCAGTCTTGTTGGAACAATGTATCTCCAAAGAACCCTAATATGTCTTGCAAGTAAAAAGTAATTGCTCAATTTGTTAAGTTTTAGAGGGGGTGTACGCATTTATGCTGTGCACTGTATATGTGTCTGTGAGGCAAATGTTCACTGAGATTCAAGTTGTTTTATTTAGGTGTCTGTAAAAAAAGTTGACAGAGAACGAGATAGCATAGAGCGCACCCTGTTTGTTTTCTTTATTTTACAAAAGCACATTGTTTTGTTGTTAATACGATTATGCCTAAATAAAAGTAAACCCTTTACTTTTTCAAACAATGCCTTATTCTTATCTGTCCAGTGAAAAAAAATGAGTATTTTTAGTTCTTTTTGCAGTCATCAAGAAAAAAATAAAATAAAAAACATGACAGACCACACCAGTGCGGTTTTCGATCCTAGAGGGTTAACATGATCTTAATACACTGAGGATACTATATTGATAAGGGATTTTTCATATCCCAAATGGTTTGGTCATGGCAAAGCAATGAATTTGTAGTTAAAAAAGGAAGAGTGTTATAACTTCTGTATATATCGACTGATTTTGCTCAAGCCCCAGCAGTTTGCTGATCACATGGATGTAACAATTGCAAGTCAAAATACCACAGTGCCACCAACTGGTAACAGGAAGTGTGTCATTTTCAAAATTCTTTGACATCATCATCTTACATTTACCCTGTTTGCTTCAAAGTTGGTCAGAAAAATGCTGACAGACATCCAGCTCATTCATTTCTTAATTAATTAATTTCTAAATCTACATCATGAACAATATAGCACACACACACACACACACACATACACATATATACATATACATACACACATATATACTTATACATATATACATATATATACATATACACATATACATTCATATACATATACATACATATATATGTACACATATATATACACACGTATATACATATACATACACACACACACACACACACATATATATATATATATATATATACACACACATATTGTCAGGGATTGGCCAGGCTCTAACCCCAGTCACACCCAGCGATCACAATCACCGGAGTACTAATCATCTCACATCTGCACCTCATCACCAGCACCCTTTATAAGCACACACCGCACAACAGTCATTGTCCGGGCTCGTCCTTACGATACGGACTCATTGTGCTTCTCTCTACGAGTTCACAAACCTGATACTTACCTGTCGTTACTTACCTGTATCTCTTGTGTTCTAGTCCTGTCGTCCTTGTCTCCCAGTCCTGTCAGCGGTGTGTGTGTTCAGCCATCCTCGTCAACCTGGATCATCTGCAAAAAGGAAAAGATCATTCATCAGCGCTGTATCCAAACGATTCCATTCAAGTCTTCAAGAGTTTACTCACCTGTCAAGTCTCAACCGTCTTCATCTCAGCTCTGTGTTTATTCAATAAACTGTTTAACGATTTACTTACCTGGTGTTCCGTCTGCTTCTGTGACACACATATATATATATATATATATATATATATACACACACATTTATATATATGTATATGTATGTATATGTATATATGTGTGTGTGTATACACTATATTGCCAAAAGTATTCGCTCACCTGCCTTGACTCGCATATGAACTTAAGTGACATCCCATTCCTAATCCATAGGTTTCAATATGACGTCAGTCCCCTTTGCAGCTTTGCAGCTATAACAGCTTCAACTCTTCTGGGAAGGCTGTCCACAAGGTTTAGGAGTGTGTTTATGGGAATGTTTGACCATTCTTCCAGAAGCGCATTTGTGAGGTCACACACTGATGTTGGATAAGAAGGCCATGCTCTCAGTCTCCGCTCTAATTCATCCCAAAGGTGTTCTATCGGGTTGAGGTCAGGACTCTGTGCAGGCCAGTCAAGTTCATCCACACCAGACTCTGTCATCCATGTCTTAATGGACCTTGCTTTGTGCACTGGTGCACAGTCATGTTGGAAGAGGAAGGGGCCAGCTCCAAACTGTTCCCACAAAGTTGGGAGCATGGAATTGTCCAAAATGTCTTGGTATGCTGAAGCATTCACAGTTCCTTTCACTGGAACTAAGGGACCAAGCCCAGCTCCTGAAAAACAACCCCACACCATAATCCCCCCTCCACCAAACTTTACACTTGGCACAATGCAGTCAGACAAGTACCGTTCTCCTGGCAACCGGCAAACCCAGACTCATCCATCAGATTGCCAGATGGAGAAGCGCGATTCGTCACTCCAGAGAACGCGTCTCCACTGCTCTAGAACCCAGTGGCAGCGTGCTTTACACCACTGCATCCGACGCTTTGCATTGCACTTGGTGATGTATGGCTTGGATGCAGCTGCTTGGCCATGGAAACCCATTCCATGAAGCTCTCTGTGCACTGTTCTCGAGCTAATCTAAAGGCCACATGAAGTTTGGAGGTCTGTAGCAATTGACTGTGCAGAAAGTTGGCGACCTTTTCGCACTATGAGCCTCAGCATCCGCTGACCCCGCTCCGTCAGTTTACGTGGCCTTACGTGGAGTTGCTGTCGTTCCCAAACGCTTCCACGTTCTTATAATACAGCTGACAGTTGACTGTAGAATATTTAGGAGCAAGGAAATTTCACGACTGGACTTGTTGCACAGGTGGCATCCTATCACAGTTCCACGCTGGAATTCACAGAGCTCCTAAGAGCGACTCATTCTTCACAAATGTTTGTAAAAACAGTCTGCATGCCTAGGTGCTTGATTTTATACACCTGTGGCCATGGAAGTGATTGGAACACCTGATTCCGATTATTTGGATGGGTGAGTGAATACTTTTGGCAATATAGTGTATATATATATATATATATATATATATATATATATATGTATGTGTGTGTGTGTGTGTGTGTATATATACACACACACATATATATATATATATATATATATATACACACACATACACACACACACACACATATATATATATATATATATACACACACACACACACACACACACATATATATATTGTGGCGATCTGAGGAATTACACAACCCAGAAAGTAGTGAAAAGCCCCCAGAGGGTGGATTTTATTGACAATATAACTGAATAAAAACCGGTGAAATAGTGGAGAGGTGCTCGATCCAATGTACTCTGTGCGCTGTGCTCCGTCTTCTTTGTGCGTGAAAGTGTCTGGTGATGTCGTCTTTGTGAGCATGGCGATCAGTCACGGCTGCTATCTGTGGCACAAGAGAAAGAAAGGTTAGCGGCTTGTTAGAGCGGAGAGCGTTTCTCATCTGGCTTGGCGCGGCGTGCTTTCTTATGCCCCAGCTTAACGAGCTGCAGCCGCGACTGATCTGCTGGCGCTGATCGGGTGCAGCTGGTTTGTGTTTGTTTCCAGGGCGACGCTGATGAGCACTCGGGCGGCTTGCCACACTCCCCCACTCAGTAGCCCTTGGTGAGGTCGAGGGTCGAGATGAACCGGGCCCTCCCCAGATGTTCCAGCAGTTCGTCTACTCGGGGCATTGGGTAGCTGTCGAACTCTGAGACCTGGTTGAGGCGACGGAAGTCGTTACAGAAGCGGAGGGTGCCATCCGGTTTCGGGACCATCACGATGGGGCTGGACCAGGCGCTGTGTGATGGTTCAATCACCCCTAACTTCAGCATCTCGCTTATTTCATCCTCGATAGCCTGTCTCCGAGCCTCAGGAACCCGGTAGGGCCGTTGTCTGACGATGACTCCTGGTGGTGTGCGGATATCGTGCTCGATGACGTTGGTCTGTCCGGGTCGAGTAGAGAACACATCGGAGAACTGACTGACCAGATGTTGCAGCTCTGTCTTCTGGGCGGCCGAGAGGTGTTCTCCCACGTCAACAACCACGGGATCTGCGTGGGTCAAAGCAGACAGCTGCTCGCGGGTCCCCACCCACTTCTTCAGGAGGTTCACGTGATAGAGCTGCTCTTCTTGCCGTCTGCCGGGCTGACGGAGTCGGTAGGTCACAGGGCCGACTCGCTCTGTTACTGTGTAGGGACCCTGCCACGTTGCAAGGAACTTGCAGGCGGTGGTGGGGACCAAAACCATGACTTTGTCACCTGGCTGGAATTCCCATGGTTGGGCCGCCCGATTGTAGGGCCGTTGTTGGGACCGCTGCGCCTTAACCAGGTGTTCGTGGACTAACGGCATGACCCTCTCAATCTGCTCACGCATCTCCCTCATGTGTTCCACGATGGAGTGGAGAGGGGTCGGCTGCTGCTGCTCCCACGCCTCCTGTGCGACGTCTAGCAGTCCCCTGGGTTGGCGGCCGAAGAGCAGCTCGAATGACGTGAATCCTGTCGACGCCTGGGGAACTTCTCGAATCCCGAACAGGACGTAGGGAATCATTAGGTCCCAGTCACGCTTGTCCTCAGCCGCCACACGCCGTAACATTTGCTTGAGGGTTTGATTAAAGCGTTCCATAAGTCCGTCTGTCTGTGGATGGTAGATGGTGGTGCGGAGCTGTTTTACCTGCAGCAGCCGGCAGAGGTCAGCCATTAGCCGCGACATGAAGGGGGTCCCTTGATCAGTCAGTATCTCTGCTGGGATGCCGACTCAGGTACAGAGCAGGAAGAGCTCCTTGGCAATGGCCTTCGCCGTGGCCTTCCTTAATGGGATGGCTTCTGGGTACCGGGTGGCGTAGTCGACGATCACCAGCACATATTCATGACTGTGGGCAGACTTAGGCAACGGCCCCACCAGATCCATTCCGATCCGCTCGAAGGGCACCTCGATGATGGGACTGGGGGGAGGTAACTTGGGTGCTGTCCGTTGACAGGTTGGGCAGGCCTGGCAAAACCGCTTCACCTCGCTGTCGAGGCCTGGCCAGTGGAAGCGGTCTCGGATACGCTGGATCGTGTTGGCCACCCCCAGGTGGCCAGCCATGGGATGAGTGTGGGCAAGCTCTATCACTGTCTCCGTTTTGCTCTTTGGCACCACGAGCAGTTCTTTTACCTCCCCCCTTCGCTGGGTGACACAATACAACAGGCCATTTCGGACAATGAAGTGCGGGAGAGGATGGGGCGCTGGGCGGTGTTCCTGGCCTTCGATGGTCCTTACTTGAACCCAACAATGCTTTAACCCTCTGGGGTCTGAGGGTGTTTTGGCACCCTGGAGAAGTTTGACATGCCCTGACATTTGTGCTTTTTTCAGTATCTAAAAAACATATTGATGACTAAAGTTTGATTACACTGTAATCAGCACAAACTGGGCTACAGTAATATGCAAGCAACATTAATGTACATGTTTGTGTTTTTGAGAAAACAATGTTTATGCGTGGTTAGTGAAAAACTAACATTTTTAAGTCACTGAAATAAGGCCATGAAACACATTCAGAACATTAGTTCACAAGACTTTTGAGAACTGGATGTGGTAGTCTAGAGTTTTTTCTACAAAATGATGTGAAAATCATCTCATTCACGCGTTTACAGAAAACAATATATTGATTTAAATTTTCTAAGACATGTTTTGTGATTGAAAGGGAATATGCGAGGGAGTGACAACGGCCATGAATATTTAGTGATTCACACAAAAGAGACAAAAGGCCCTCCTCTAATGGCCCATCAATGAGACTGTGACTGTCAGGTAGAAACAATGAGAGATTCAGAGAATGGAGTTTTAGACTATTTGTATTTTATTTACAACACAGTATCATCAAAACATACATAATGAAGGTCAAAAGCACATTATTGACTACATTGATGTTACATGTACAGAGATGTGAACAGACTTGGTGTCATTCCTGAAAACTGTTTTCTGGATTCTGTTCAACAAGTGAAACAAGTAAATTATACCTGATATTTAAGTGATTGCTGCTTCTTTCCATGGATTTAAGAAACAAAACTCATCATCAGTAGTCCAGGTGGCAGTCTTCCTGTGGCATTCATGTAGCATTCATCTGTGGTGCAGGTATCAGATCACTAGAAAAAAACAACAACAACAACAAAAAAAACATCTGTGAGCATGTTAATATCAGGAGCATCTGTAATATATACATATACTATGATTTTGTAGTCATAGACTCACACATGCTTTATACTATCATAAAAAATTGACAATTTATATCTGAGAAACTAATTATTATTGTTTAGCACGTTAAACACCTACTCACAGAGTATTAAAAATAAACTAATATTACTTTTATATCCTATTGTTATACAATAAATAAATATGATTTTATAGTCATAAACACAAGCATGCTTTGTATGTATTATACAATACAAAACCATTTTACGTCTGGGAACAGTTTACTAATTTACTAATTTACTATTGTGAAGCACGTCATAAACATCTATTCGTGAACAGAGTATATGACAGTAGTTTTGCCTAAACAATCTTAGACTCTATCATTCAGTGTTACAGTGTATGACATTTATATCGTGTCATTTTTATTTTATAGAGCAATAAAACCAGACTGGCTTCGTCAAACATTTTGACGCAATGAATATCGAATATAACATACTTCATAACATTTCACTTGATTGCACGTAGTCAGGAATTATAGTTTGGAAAAAAATCTAACTACTATAATGTCTACAAGTTATATCACAGTAACACAACAACTAACTTAAGTAGGCTAATAAAAGAAAGACTTACTCTTTCGGTGGATCTCGCCGTACGTCGCATCGCGCTCTTCCTCTGAGGGAAATATAAATCTTTCTCCTCACAGCGCGTCTTCTTCCAGTAACAAGATGCAAGCAGCCGAGATGAACAATGAAGTGAAGTCTCCCGCTTTGTTTACGTTGATGTGGGTGGTTCGCTGCTTGCGCCTCCACGTGGATGATTATAATAACAAACCGAAAGTAGCTCGTGGGCGTGATCAAATTAAAAATAATTAGGTCTGACAAGAAAGACTGGACATGGGGTTGGTTTCATACAGATTACGTTAACACATGATATTTGTTTTCGATAAGACTTACTCCATTTAAAAGTAGACATATCAGGCTTTCTATAGATATATCTCTCATGTCTCTGTGTGGAGTATTCGCTGAGTTTTAGTTCATTTTAGAGACGCATTTCTTAATGATGATCACAGAGAACAACGCAGCAGACTGCATACCCTGATGTTTGCTTTATTTCACAAAACCACAGAGTGTTGTTGTTACTATGAGTGTACACAAATAAAAGTGAATTCCTTACAGATTCCATTGATGTATTGCTCTTATCTGTACGATCAAAAATGACGGGAGTAATTGAAGTTATCAGAAAAACGGCCACAAACCTCACCCGCGCGTTTTTCGACCCCAGGGGGTTAAGCAATCGTCTTCGCGCTGGGCCTTAGCGAACGATCCCCCTCCCATGACCTGTTGAAACACATCGTAGAAGGGGTTAGTATCTTGACAGGGGGACTCACCATCTCTCCCGCTGTCCGAAGCTAGCAGAGCAGGGCGAGAGTTCCGTCTTCCTGCCCTGCGTCTTCGGCGGCTCCCGGCTGGGCTGGCTGACTGAGTCGCGGCGGTGAGCAGTTGTTCGAATCCAAGGACATGTTGGATATCGCCATGCACGCAGGTAATGGGAAGTCGGGATCTGGAGTCCTTGCGGGGCGGATCTTGGACCAGACTGACGGAACTGCCGGAGTCCGGGAGGGCGATAGCGGGCCGTCCGTTTACTTTTACCTCCATTCGTGGTGCTCCTTGAGGCAACTCGTGGTGGACGACGCAGCCAGCCAGCCAGGCACGTGCAGGGGGTGTGGGGTCCTCGGTTGGCATCGGTTCATCTGCCGGGCCGGGAGCCGCTGGCCTGGGAATGTGCCGCGAGGTGCCCTCCAGCGTGCGTCGCTCCTGGACCACCCTCCGAGGGAATGATGGCGCTCTCTCCCCAGCCTCGCGGTGGTGGGCCGCCTCCGCCAGCTCGATGGACTCAACGAGCTCGGGTAGGGTGGTGGGGTTCCTCATCCCCACCGCCCGCCTGGTGGACGGTGGGAGAGCTCGGAGTAGCCGGTCGATGGTGACGCGCTCCGCTACCTGCCCGTCCGTGGGGTTCCCGTCGAGCAGCCAGTGTTGGGCGAGGTGAGCGAGTTCGGCGGCCTGGGCACGGGCTGGACAGCGCGGTTGATATTCCCATCCGTGGAAAAGCTGGGCAGCGCTGATAGTGGAGAGACCGAGTCGTCCGAGGATCTCCCGCTTCAGCACATCATAATCTTCAGCCGATTCTCTCGGCAGAGAGAAATACACACGCTGGGCCTCTCCGGTCAGTAGGGGCCCCAGCAACCGTGCCCACTCGCCTCGATCCCAGCCCTCCCGGCCTGCGAGGGTTTCGAACATCTGAATATATAATATAATTCGATGTCGTCGTGGCTCATCAGCTTGGGCATCAGCTGGGTGGCTTGGACACGGGGATCTTGTAGCGGAGCGTGCTGGGCGGCGGCGAGGCGGAGGGCGGCGAGGTCCTCTTCGACCTTCTCCTGCCGGGTCGCAATGTGCTCCGCTATCTGCTGTTGTCGGATGCTTACTTTTTAGGCATTTTAGGAGGTCCTCCATGATAGGGGAGGAGTGCCGTCACTTGCTCCGGTGAGTGCAGCTGAATGGGGGAACAAAAAAAAAAAAGGTCAGTTTTTCCTGGGGTGATCCACCAGTGATCCTCAGATCCACCAGTGTGGCGATCTGAGGAATTACACAACCCAGAAAGTAGTGAAAAGCCCCCGGAGGGTGGATTTTATTGACAATATAACTGAATAAAAACCGGTGAAATAGTGGAGAGGTGCTTGATCCAATGTGCTCTGTGCACTGTGCTCCGTCTTCTTTGTGCGTGAAAGTGTCCAGTGATGTCGTCTTTGTGAGCGTGGCGATCAGTCACGGCTGCTATCTGTGGCACAAGAGAAAGAAAGGTTAACGGCTTGTTAGAGCGAAGAGCGTTTCTCATCTGGCTTGGCGCAGCGTGCTTCTTTCGTATGCCCCAGCTTAATCTGCCAGCGCTGATTGGGTGCAGCTGGTTTGTGTTTGTTTCCAGGGCGACGCTCATGAGCGCTCGGGCGGCTTGCCACAATATATATGTATATATATATATATATATATATATATATACACACACACACACACACAGGTGCATCTCAGTAAATTAGAATGTCGTGATAAAGTTAATTTATTGCAGTCATTCAACTCAAATTGTGAAATTTGTGTATTAAATAAATTCAGTGCACACAGACTGAAGTAGTTGGCTCACATTTAACACAAACCCTCCAATTCACACATTCGAATACTTCATAAGACCAATAAAAAAAAAAACATTTTTGGTGAATTGTTGGCCTTCGAGAAAGTATGTTCATTTACTGTATATGTACTCAATACTTGGTAGGGACTCCTTTTGCTTTAATTACTGCCTCAATTCGGCGTGGCATAGAGGTGATCAGTCTGTGGCACTGCTGAGGTGTTATGGAAGCCCAGGTTTCTTTGACAGTGGCCTTCAGCTCATCTGCATTTTTTGGTGTCTTGTTTCTCATTTTCCTCTTGACAATTCCCCATAGATTCTCTATGGAGTTCAGGTCTGATGAGTTTGCTGGCCAGTCAAGCACACCAACACCACGGTCATTTAACCAACTTTTGGTGCTTTTGGCAGTGTGGGCAGGTGCCAAATCCTACTGGAAAATGTAATCAGCATCTTTAAAAAGCTGGTCAGCAGAAGGAAGCATGAAGTGCTCTAAAATGTCTTGGTAAACGGGTGCAGTGATTTTGGTTTTCAAAAAACACAGTGGACCAACACCAGCAGATGACATTGCATCCCAAATCATCACAGACTGTGGAAACTGAAGGATTACAAATTTAAGAATCTGTTTAAAATATGCCAATCCTATGCATATTTGTTATAACTAAGTGTTGAAGTCCAGTGTTAAAACTTAACACTGGACTTCAAGCAACTTGGGCTATGAGCTTCTCCACCCTTCCTCCAGACTCTAGGACTTTGGTTTCCACATGAAATACAAAACTTGCTCTCATCTGAAAAGAGGACTTTGGACCACTGGGCAACAGTTCATTTCTTTTTCTCCTTAGCCCAGGCAAGACACCTCTGACATTGTCTTTGGTTGAGGAGTGTCTTAACAAGCGGAATACTACAACTGTAGCCAAATTCCTTGACACGTGTGTGCATTGAATTTATTTAATACATGAGTTTCACGATTTGAGTTGAATTACTGAAATAAATTAACTTTTCCACGACATTCTAATTTATTGAGATGCATCTGTATAGCAACAATTTTAAGTAATGATGAGCTAATTAACACCCTGGCGAATGCATGTACGGGCCAAAATAATGGTAACCGTACTCAACACCATTCTACTGATGAATAAATTAATTTATTATTTCATCATGGAAGAGTGAATGCGGTGAACTTCACAGGCCAGGAAGTTCATGCTTATCAGGCAACCATTACAGAATGAAACATGCCTTCAACCTCACAGGGACCACCTACAGCAGCTTTTTACAATCTTCGCCTGTTCACTCGAAAGGGCCCTAGACATAAGAGGTAAGGACAGAATGATTTAGAGAATTATAGGTGGTAAGAGTTTTATTTCAGTAATAATCATAGCAAAACCCAGAAATATCAGTGAAATATCAATATCAAATATCAAGCTTGGCTTTTTGAAAATGGACATTCAGGGGCAGTATAAAGTATTTTAATACATCAATAATAATTTATTGCACAATGCAAAGCATTTAAAAAAATACATTGAAATATTAAATAGTGTCTCAAAGGGGTCTTTGGATGCTCATTTTCCACAAGCTGATATGATTCTTTAGGTTCTTAATGAGAAGTCTATAACATACTTTGGTTAAAATTTCTCAGTAGTAGTGTAAAAAACACCCTTTTTACCCTGTCAAAATCAGCCCTGTTTAGAGCGAGCCATTCTATTGCATGTTCCTTTAAATGCAAATACGCTCTGCTCACCCTGCCCCTCTCTTCTGTGGGGTGATGAGCCGGTCTGTTTACTTTAGCCGTGAAACTTGCTAACTAGCACATTATTAAGAAAGGTGATTTGCAAAGATGCATAAAAACCCTTATACTCACTTCTGCGGTAGGTGAAGCTGCATCACGAATGATTCTTACTATGCACTGAGTACATTGGGTGTTATGGGAAGTGTTCCTGGTTCCGGCTGACCTAATTAATGCAGCCTAACAATCCTTTAACGGATTTGAATTATAGAAATACAGGGGTTGGACAATGAAACTGAAACACTGGCCAATATAGTGTTGGAGGTTTCATGGCTATATTTATGCAGCCTGGTGGCCAGTCTTTACTGATCGCACATTCCACCAATAAGAGCAGAGTGTGAAGGTTGACTTTGTGCACCCAATAGCTCAAACATTGTACCCTGAAGGTGGTGCCGTGTATTAGGATGATAATGCACCAATACACACAGCAAGACTGGTGACAAGAGTGATTTGATGAACATGAAAGTAAAGTTAAACATCTCCCATGGCCTGCACAGTCACCAGATCTGAATATTATTGAGCCACTTTGGGGTGTTTTGGAGGAGCGAGTCAGGAAATGTTTTCATACACCAACATCACATAGTGACCTGGCCACTGTTCTGCGAAAGGAATGGCTCAAAATCCTTCTGGCTACTGTGCAGGACTTGTATTTGTCATTCCCAAGATGAAATAATGCTGTATTGGCTGCAAAAGGAGGCCAAACGGCATACTAATTGTGGTCTAAACCCAGGTGTTTCAGTTTCACTGTCCAACCCCTGTATGTTGATGTGTTATGTGTAAGACAGGTTAAAGAGATGGGTCTTTAATCTAGATTTAAACTGACAGAGTATGTCTGCGTCCCGAACAGTGTTGGGTAGATTGTTCCAGAGTTTGGGCGCTAGACAGAGTATGTGAGCGGAGTGGAGTGGTGTGATTTTTAATGGAGTGAGGAGCGGAAATTGTAAAAGTCGGAGCGTTGTGGTTTTTACTCGCTCCAAGAACGCTCCACTACCGCTCCATCACGAGCACAATTCATGACAACGACCCATAATATAACTGCATATATAGCAAGAATTCATGTGTTAAACATCGCCTATTTAGCTAGCTTGATAGAGATGGATCACTCAAATCAGAAAGAATGTGAAAACTAGGATGATGGCAATGGACATGAGCAGAAAATGATAGTTTTCAATGAATTAGATTGTTCTTTCAAGATACTGAATATTTTCAAGTGAAAGCGTGATTTAAAAATGCATTCAAACAAATGTAAACTTACTGTGGTACTTCATCTGTATATCCGATTTCACATGAGAAGAAATCTATAAGAAATGCAGCGATCTGTACGTAAAATAACTGACGAAACATATTATTATTATTATTATTATTTTTTAATCACAAACATTTGCACTGCAAAAAGCAGCAATTATACCTTTTAATGCTGACTGACAACCATGTTAGCTTGGCATGAGGAAAAAAGTTGGCGCACTAGTGTTCCAATAAGCCACTTTAAAATTATACTTTCATTTTATTTTTATTTTTTACATTATGAACAGAACTATGGTATTTCAAATATACTGATATAGTTTAGACACGGAGCGGTGTTTCTGGTATCAGTGAGCGAGGAGTGGAGCGGGAGTGGGAAACGGTGAACCCGGAGCAGAGCTGGAGCGGAGCGGTTATAAAATACTCGGAGCGCGGAGAGGAAATTGTTGTCGCTCCACTCCGCTCACATACTCTGGCGCTAGATAAGAAAATTATCTGCCGCCCGTGGTTGATTTTGATATTCTAGGTATTATCAAATTGCCAGAGTTTTCAGAACGCAGCCTACATTGTAGGGACTACAATGTGAAAAGAGCTCGCTCAGGTACTGAGGAGCTAAACCATTTAGGGCTTTGTAAGTAATTAACAAGTTTTTTACATCTATACGATGTTTAATAGGGAGCCAGTGCAGTGTTGACAGAACCGGGCTAATATGATCGTACTTTCTGGTTCTAGTAAGAACTCTAGCTGCTGCATTTTGGACCAGCTGGAGTTTGTTTATTAAGCGTGCAGAACAACAACCCAGTAAAGCATTACAATAATATAACCTTGAGGTCATAAACACATGGATTAACGTTTCAGCATTTGACATTAAGAGCATAGGTCATAATTTATATATATTTTTGAGATGGAAAAATGCAGTTTTGCAAATGCTAGAGATGTGGTTTTTCGAAGGAAAGATTGCTATCAAATAGCACACCTAGGTTCCTAACTGATGACAAAGAATTGACAGAACAGCCATCAAGTATTAGACAGTGTTTTAGGTTATTACACACGGAGGTTTTAGGTCCAACAATTAACACCTCTGTTTTTTTCAGAATTTAGCAGTAAGAAATTACTTGTCATCCAGTTTTTCAAATTGTTTTCTCAATTGTTTCGCCGGGCCGCAAAGAAATATAGAGCTGAGTATCATCAGCATAACAGTGAAAGCTAACACCATGTTTCCTGATGATATCTCCTAAGGGTAACATGTAAAGTGTAAAAAGTAATGGCCCTAGTACTGAGCCTTGCGGTACTCCATACTGCACTTGTGATCAGTATGATACCTCTTCATTCACTGCCACGAATTGATGGCGGTCAGATAAGTATGATTTGAACCATGCCAATGCACTACCACTAATGCCAACATAATTTTCAAGTCTGTTCAAGAGAATGTTGTGGTCAACAGTATCAAACGCAGCACTAAGATCCAGTAGCACTAACAGAGAGATACAACCACAATCAGATGACAAGATCAGTTCATTTGTAACTCTAATAAGAGCAGTCTCAGTACTATGGTATGGTCTAAAACCTGACTGGAAATCCTCACAGATATAATTTTTCTGTAGGAAGGAAGATAATTGTGAGGATACTACCTTTTCTAATATCTTTGACAGAAAAGGGAGATTCAAGATTGGTCTGTAATTAATTAATTCGCTGGGGTCAAGTTGTGTTTTTTTTTTTTATGTGAGAGGCTTAATAACAGCCAGTTTGAAAGTTTTTGGGCACATATTCTAATGACAATGACGCATTAATAATATTCAGAAGAGGATCTATGACTTCTGGAAGCTTTAAGTCTTTTAGTAGCCTAGATGGAATAGGGTCTAGCATACAAGTTGTTGGTTTAGATGATTTAACAAGTTTATACAATTCTTCCTCTGCTATAGTAGAGAATGAGTGGAATTGTTCCCCAGGAGATCTATATATCTGATGCGATACTGTAATTGATGGCTGCATGGTGACAATTTTGTCTCTAATAGTATCAATCTTGGAAGTAAAATAGTCCATAAAGTCATTACTGTTATGCTGAGGGGCACAGTCAACGCCTGTTGGTTCTTTATTTTTGTTTTTTGTTTGTAAGCCACTGTATTGAATAAATACCTAGGGTTATGTTTGTTTTCTTCTGAAAGAGTCGAAAAGTAATCAGATCTTACAGTTTTTAACACTTTTCTATAGGATAGGGTACATTCACGCCAGGCAGTACGAAAAACCTCTAGTTTTGTTTTCCTCCAGCTGCGCTCCATTTTCCGGGCTGTTCTCTTTAGGGCGCAAGTGTGCTCGTTATACCATGGGGTCAGACTGTTTTCCTTAATCTTCCTTAGGCGCAGAGGAGGGACCATATCTAGAGTCCTAGAAAAGAGAGAGTCAATAGTTTCTGTTACATCATCAAGTTTTTCTGAGCTATTGGACATGCTGAGGAATTCAGATAAGTCAGGAAGATTACTCAGAAAGCAATCTTTTGTAGTAGAAGTGATGGTTCTACCATACTTGTAATAAGGAGTTGAACTGACAGTTTTTGTTGTTTGGAGTATACAAGACACTAGATAATGATCTGAGATATCATCACTTTGCTGCAGAATTTCAATGACAATAACAACAATTTCATGTGACAGTATTAAGTCTAGAGTATGATTTCGACAATGAGTGGGACCTGACACGTGTTGTCTAACTCCAATAGAGTTCAGAATGTCTCTATTGGAGACAAAAAGCGCTTTTGTAGAAAAGGACCTGATATTCAATAGGCCAAGTTTTATCATTTGTTTCTTTATTATGTACATTTTTTATTTGTTGAACATCAATTAGATTGTTACTCTTAAATTGGTTTGTATTTTCTAGTTCGGGGAACAGACACAGTCTCTATAGCATGATATCTAGGTGAAAGGGTCTCTATGTGCTGAGAATGAACTGGTTTCCATGACGTGAGGTGGCTAGCAGACGGTCGGTTCAGCCAGTCTGTCTGCTTCCTGACCTGGGCCCCAGTTAGTCAAGTGCACACTCTAAGACTGTATGCCATATTACTAGAGAGAAGAGCGGCACCACCACTGGAGGGATGAAGACCATTTCTTTTCAACAGGTCAGGGCTGCCCCAAAAACTTGTCCAATTGTCTATGAAACCTATGTTATTCTGCGGGCACTACTTAGACATCCAGCCATTTATTGACGACAGTCTGCTATGTATCTTGTCACCACGATACGCAGGGAGGGGGCCAGAGCAAATTACAGTGTCTGACATCGTACTTGCAAGTTCATACACCTCTTTAACATTATTTTTAGTGATCTCCGAACATCATTAGTGCCGACGTGAATAACAATCTTATTGAATTTACGTTTAGCATTAGCCAGCACTTTTAAATTTGCCAAGATGTCAGGTGCTCTGGCCTTCACGTTCCGTACAATAGAATCGCCAATAACTAGAGCACTTTCATCAGGTTTCTCAGTGGGTGCATCACTGAGTGGGGAGAACCTGTTTGATGTTCTGATCGGAACAGAAGAGCGGTATTTTGAGCCGCAACTATGCCGTCTCACAGTCAAGTTACCGGAACCAAACAATGTACGGGACTCCCTGAGCTAGTCGCATCCAAAGCCGTATCTAAGGCATTCTTACTATCCTCAATTAAAGTTTGGACGCGTGTCTCTAGTTCTGAAATCTTCTCTGTCAGAATTTTTTGACACTTAAGTCAAATATTAAGACTGTTCTTAAGAGCATTTCTGAGAAGTTTTATACATACGAGCAGTGTTGGGGAAAGTTACTTTTAAAAGTAATGCATTACAATTTTGCATTACTCCCTGAAAAACTAAATGATTATGTTACTTTGTAAAGAATGTAATGCGTTACCTTTCAAGACTGGGCAGGGCTTGCTTCTTTGTTTTTAATATAAAACAATTCTAATGTAAAAGCCCTTTTACACCAAAAGTGAAATGAATTCACCTCAGGCTGAAATAAAAGTACACTTATACAGGAGATCACTCTTCAGCTATAAAAAAAATGAAGCACAAATGTTAGTTTATCTAAAGTAATTTTTGCTTATTAGTATGGTTGAATTGCATCATCGAAGGTCAGCAGCAAAGACACTGGTTAATAAAATGAGATTAAATAAATAAAGGATATTTGTTTTATTTAACATTTAACCCTCTGGGGTCTGAGGGTGTTTTGGGGCCCTGGAGAAGTTTTGACATGCCCTGACATTTGTGCTTTTTTCAGTATCTTAAAAACATATTAATGGCTAAAGTCTGGTTACACTGTAATCAGCACAAACTGGGCTACAATAATATGTAAGCAACATGAATGTACATGTTTGTGCTTTTGAGAAAACAACATTTATGCCTGGTTAGTGAAAATCTAATTTTTTTAAGTCACTGAAATAAGACCAAGAAACGCATTCAGAATATTTGTGCACAAGACTTTTGAGAACTGGATGTGGTAGGCTAGAGTTTTTTTCTACAAAATGATGTGAAAATCATCTCGTTCAGTCGTTCACAAAAACACAATATACTTATTTAAATTTTCTAAGACATGTTTTGTGATTGAAAGGGAATATGCAAGGGAGTGACAATGGCCATTGAATATTTAGTGATTCACACCTGAGAGACAAAAGGCCCTCCCCTAATGGCCCATCAATGAGACTGTGACTGTCAGGTAAGAAACAATGTAAGAAGATTCAGAGATTGGGGTTTTAGATTATCTGTATTTTATTTACAACACAGTATAATATAAACATACATTATGAAGGTCAAAGACACATTATTAAGCACACTGATCTAATCACAGAGATGTGAACAGATGGTGTGTAATTCCTGAAAACTGTTTTCTGAATTCTGTTCAACAAGTAGCACAAGCAAATCATACCTGATATTTAATTGCTTGCAAAACTCATCATCAGTAGTCAAGGAACTTGTTTTACCAATAGAATATCAGTGTAGTTGAAGATCTGATGTTGGTACAGTGCTCTCAGAGGAAAAGTTTGCAGGATTCATCTGTTGTGCAGGTATCAGATCACAAACAACTAAAGCAAAACAAAAAACATATGTGAGCATGTTAATATCAGGAGCAATTTAAAGCATCCTTGCTAAATAAAAGCATTAGTTCTATCATTTCTATCCCAAAAAATATTCATATAGGTATCTAGTCACTAACATAAATAAATGAATAAATCAGTGCGCATGTTGATAGGCCTGGAGCAGTATTGTTACATTAGCAATCACTAATATTGCCCATGTGATTTTTATAGCTATCATATGCACACATGCTTTGTATTTATTATTATACAGCATAAAAACAACATCTGAGAAACTAAATTATTATTAAGCACATTATGTACACGTTTGAGCAGACATTTGCAGACAGAGTATTCAACAGTAAAGACTGGTCTAAGCATTCTTATAGATTACTTTTATATCGTCTAAACATTAGCCGTACTTTAATGTCAATTTGTTTATGAAACATAAAACATTCCTGACGCCTTACAGATGCATTGAAAAGTTGCCTATGATATTTTAAAATGTTGCACTTGATTTCACACATTTTAGTCAGGAATTATAGTTTTGGAAAAAGTCCAACTAGTAAAAGCATTCAAGTTTATGTCTCAACAACACTAATGCCAACTAGATAAAAAGTTTGTTAGCAAACTTTAAGTTGGCTTGAGAAAGCCTAGCCAGTAAGTTTTAAGTAGTTTTAAAAGCTTTTAGTTTAAAGAAAGTTTAAAGGTTTTCAGTTTGAAATAGTTTTAGTTTGATTGATAAAGTTTGAAGATAGATAGGCTAGATAGATATAAATAAAGAAAAAAAGAAAAATTAGTTAGAAAGAAAAAGAAAGAAAGAAAGATTAGTTAGAAAGAAAGAAACATTAGTTAGAAAGAAAGAAGAAAGATAAAAAAGAAAGGTTAGTTAGAAAGAAAGAAAAAAGAAAGATTAGTAAGAAAGAAAAGTAAGAAAGAAAGAAAAGTAAAAAAGAAAAAAGAAAGATTAGTAAGAAAGAAAGAAAAGTAAGAAAGAAAGAAAAGTAAAAAAGAAAAAAGAAAGATTAGTTAGATAGAAAGAAAAGTAAGCAAGAAAGAAAAGAAAGATTAGTTAGAAAGAAAAAAAGAAAAAAGAAAGATTAGCTAGAAAGAAAGAAAGAAAGAAAAAAGAAAGAAAGATTAGTTAGAACGAAAGAAAAAAGAAAGATTTGTTAGAAAGGAAAGAAAGATTAGTTAGAAAGATTAGATTAGAAAGAAAGCATGTTGCTAGCATGATAGAAAGCAAGTCGCTAGCATGGTTTTAGCATGATTAGCAAGTCGCCAACATGATTCTAGCATGACTAGCAAGTCGCTAGCATGATTTTAGCAAGTTACTAGCATGATTTT
>VONZ01002001.1:0-77376 GCA_012976165.1 Labeo catla | reverse complement strand
TAGGGATGTTCATTTCGGTTATTTTTCCTAACGACAGCCGACGCTTGTTAACCGATTATTAACCGTTAACCGACAAGATTATTTTAAATTAGAATTTAATTATTTTAGAAAGGATAAGTGTCTGTGACCCGTTAAAATACCAACATTTGTTTTCCGGGATTAATTTTACATGCGCAAAAAGCAGCAAACAACAGAACATGCGGATTCACATGGACACGTCGCATCACCTGCAGCGCTTCTGCGAATGGAGAAAAACATCATAAAGCTAGGCTATATATATATATATATATATATATATATATATATATATATATATATATATATAATGAATGAATAGGCCTATAAGATACATATTTTTACTTAAAACAAACAAACAAAAAAAAGTGCAACAAGTAGCTAGTATTTGGCTAGACATTTGGATTTGTGTCGTATGAGAGACCCAATGTTAGTTTCAGTTTCGCTTTAGCCTAAATGGTTTCGTTTTGGCTTGTCGCCTAGCTTCTTATATTTTTCATTCTCGTTCTTTTCTAACTACTGTTAAATTGAAAGGATTTTTTGTGGAGTGAGGGGAACTAAAATAGCCTAGCCTATGTTTATAGTGTATTGTAAATATTTCGCGTCGACACCAGGTCTTTCTGAATGTAATAATAAAATGCGACTTAACGTTATAGGCCTACGCGATTTATCTTTTTTCTCTCAAAAACGCAATTTCATTTTATTTTAACCACCCAGAAAACGTTTTAAAATATTTTGATTACTGAAAAAAAAGACCTTTTAAACCGTTTAACTGATTGTATTAATCGGTCAAAATTCTTTCTGTCGGTTAACCGGTTAAAATGAGCATCCCTATTTTGAAATGATTTTTGAAGTTGAGGGAGAAAATACGATTGGAGTTTTTCGACATTCCCTAACTGTCCTGAGCCAGAATACACAGAGTTCAGGGAGAAAAAGGCAAGATGAGCGTTTGAGATGAAAAAGTATTTAAATTGTATTTTTTTTAATGAAAATAACAGATTGTTGTTTTTTCCTCAAAAACAATTTCTTTACGACTGAAGAAAGACAAGAACATCTTGAATGACAAGGGGGTGAGTACATTATTTGTGAATCTTTGTTTTGGAAGAGGACTTCTTTAACAACAGGAGATGACAAAGGACCTGTAAATAAAATAAGTTTATGATCTGAGACTATAATCACCTAATTCAATGACCAACACTGAAAAACCACGGGACAGCACAAGGTCAAGTGTATGTTCATGTGAATGAGTGGGACCTTTCACCAGTTGAACTAGATCAAATGAGTCTATAAGGTTAATGAAGTCCGTAGCCAACAGATTAGAGAGACAGCACACATGAACATTAAAATCTAAAATCAAAATTAGAAATAATACCACTTAAAAACGCAGAAAAATGAGCAAGAAAGCATTTAAAGCATTTAAATTCAAACATATTGTGTTTTTGTGTTAATTTATACTGTATTTATTGTATAATATTATAATTATAGTTATGTCCATGTTATTATATACTCTATTGTTATTCTTTGTTATTTTATATTACATTTTTTTTAATGGATCATCTTAATTATTTTCTTGATTATTTTATTGTGTATGTGCTATTTTACTATACATTTAATATTAAGCAACTGTACTGCTGATATTATTTTAAACTCAGATCTTTATTTTCTGTTTTATTATTGTTGTTGCGTTATTTTAAATTCATTCATTGTTATCAAATATTCTATTATCATTTGCTATTCTATCCTCAGGATTCACAGACAAGTCATAAAACGTGGGAAAAAAAAAATCATAAATTGTTTTAATGGGATGACCAGACGTCCCCGTTTTCAGGGTACACTGTATAACAAGGTATGACAAGGTTGCGGGATTGTTTTGCACACAATAGGCCTATTAAACATTCATGAAACTTCAGCCGCCACAGCTCCGATATAAATAATATAAAAAACTAATAAACTCAATTACACCATGTCCTAACTACACGCGACACGACAATCGCTCAAATATCTCAGCCATTCAGAAGCACTGACGTGCACCGCACTCCCAACTAAATTGACAAGTTTATAATCTAATTCATGAAAATTAAACCTTTTTAACATTATTTAAAAAAACCTGAAAATTTATTTTCAAGATCTGAATAAATATCTATTGTTGCTTTCAGTATATGGCTATAAATGTCAAGCAATATAATATTCAAACTCGAATTAAACACTAAATAAAAAAAGTACACTCACTCAATTACAACTGCAGAAAGCACACACTTTGTGGAAAATGTTAAACAATAAGCCTGATTAGGGACTTAAAAAAAAAAAGGTCTATTTCCAAACATAAAATTTTAAAAGTTATAATTATTGTACTTACAGTTGTGAAAATGATAAAAATAGTTTGAAAATAACATTTATTAAATAAAGTTGTATATCATCATATGTTCTCAGATTTATTGTTTTATTTTAATTGTAATGTTTTTCAAAAGCCATAATTTTGTTATACTACTACTTTTTTATGTTTGCAATACTTACTATTGACTATTGTATTAAAAAAAAAAAAAATGAACATTTATTTTCAAGATCTGAGGTAAATTATCTATTGTTGCTTTCAGTATATGGCTATAAATATCAAGCAATATAATATTCAAACTTGCATTAAACACTAAATAAATAAGTACACTCACTCAATTACATTTGCAGAAAGCACATGCTTTGTGGAAAATGTTAAACAATAAGACTGATTAGGGACTTTAAAAAAAAAAAAAATTCATTTCCAAACATAAAATTTTAAAAGTTATGATTATTGTACTTACAGTTGTGAAAATGATAAAAATAGTTTGAAAATAATATTTATCATATGTTCTCATATTTATGGTTTTATTTTAATTGTAATGTTTTTCAAAATCCATAATTTTGTTATAATACTACTGTTTTTATGTTTGCTATTTGCAATACTTACTATTGACTATTGTATTAAAAAATAAAATAAATCACTGTATTTATCAATTAAGATATTAATATAGGGAACCCACAACAATTAAAAAATATATATATATTGTTGCCGTTCGTTAATTCGTAGATAATCACAAGTGAGATTTCAGTGATATTTTGACCATTGAACTAGGAAATGTCCCCGGTTTTCATTTAAAATCTGGTCATCTTAATTTTAAATGAAAGAAACTTGCACTGGCATATCTTAAAATTTATATCAAGGTGTAACGTTTTTGCTAAAGCACGTTTATAAAAGATATGTCCTAATTGAGGTATGGTTTAATCCTGGCTCAACCTGAAGGCCTAAACTGCTGCAACTACTACTACTGTTGGTGTTGTTTCCAGTTTGTCACTCACCACACGACAGGAGCGTTTGTCCTTCTTCCATCAAATCCGCGAATCCGAATCTGTGAGTTGCTGGGTACGCACTCATACTCGTTCGCGGTATCAAACTGTATCGCAGCACATCGCTTTCTGTAACGTTACTCATTGTAGCAGCTGCAGCGCTTAATCGCTCATTTGTAGCATCGAGTCTGGAGTCTTTCTTCTTTCCTTTATAATCTGCCATTCGGAAAGCAAGCACGTGTGAAAAGTTTGGCGTTTCATCTGTTCCGAAATTCAAGTTTGCTAAACTCTGACCCGGAAACTCGCATCACGTGAAACCGTGTGACTAATAGCAGATCGATACGTCACAGCGTGGCCTCATAGCTGAATTAAGCTTTTTTAAAGACGCTGCATAGCATGAGGTCATCAAGTTGTGAATGAAAAATAAACATTTTACGTGAACATTTCACAAGAAAATACTATTTAAGTTTTTCTACTTAATTTCATGTTTAATTCTGAAATTGTATCTATGCCACATATTTTCCACTACGAGTTGCGAACAACATTTAAAGCTGATATAAAGCCATATTTCATGCAAATCTCTGGTCAGCAGGCGAGCAGCGAACAGAGATCTGTGCTGTGGGCCTTAATAAATGAAAACCCGTAGATTGACTGTTCATCTTGCGAGGAAAAATAAACTACACACATTAAAACTACATTAAATACATTAATCTACGTGAGCGCCATCTTGTGGCAGATAAAGTTTACAGCAGTCATACAGTTGTTAATGGATAATGTATTGACAGTAACAAGGTCACGCCTAGTTAAGCAACATGACACGACCAAGAGAGCGCAGTTTTTTCTTCTGATTCTGATTTTTGTAGAAATGTTTTCATGGTACATTTTAGCTTCATTAAACATGTGTAAATGCATCTTTGCATGTTTCTTCTGCAGTGGAAAGATCGGTTTTGTTAACACCGATTTCATTTGACTGGTAAAAGCTCTATAGTGTCTTATTAAATTAAGTTAAATTATTTTATATTTTTGTGACTCGAACTGCACACAAACACACACACAGAGAGAGAGAGAGAGAGAGACAGAGAGAGAGAGAGATTTTTTTTTTGATTTTTACAATCTCTTTATTAACAATTATTTTAACAATTAACACAAAACTTTATAACTATCTCAACTCATTAATAAAAAACAACTCATCATTAAATACATAGCACAACCCAACATCACAGCACCATTCAATCTTAAAAACATCAATTGCATTCATCAATTTATAATAATTAAAATCAACAGCAACTCTTGATTTGATCATATTTTTAAAAACTGATACAATATGCTTTCCATTTCTCTGTTCTATTTCATCTTTCCTGGAAATATAAATTGCCAATTTAGCTTGACCAACAACAAAATTCATCAATTGACATTTATATTTCTGTAGTCTACTATATTTGACACCAAATATAAAACACTGTTTTGTGAAGAAAACTCCAAATAATGAAAATGAAAAAGTTAAAAGATCAAAAAGTGGAGAAAGTCGTTTACAATCAACAAAACAATGAAATATTGTTTCTCTCTCTAAACAAAAAGGACACTTATCATTTATATTAGGATTCATTTTACACACAAATGCATTAACAGCTATGGCACCGTGTAATATTCTCCACTGCAAGTCCCCTCCCCTTTTAGTCAATGGTGGTTTGTATAATATTCTCCATTCTGGTTTTACTCCCTCTGCCACTTCCAATTTATCTCTCCATACTGTATCTACTTTATCTTTCAATATATGTTTATTAATTATTAAGAGAGAGAGAGAGAGAGAGAGAGAGAGAGAGAATACACAACTTCTTTAAGGCTGTTCAAACCCAAGCTCTTATCAGGAACTTTCCCACATTATCCAGATATAGAGTACTTTTTTCTCAGCTAGAGGTTTCGCACAAAATTCTTCATAACTTTCTTGTGATAAAAGATGAAAAAATAAATTCTTTAAACAGACAACACTTAATAGACAGTTAACATCTACACTAATCATTTTTTGTTTTCCATTTACATTTCTGTTGGTATACTTTTCAGGCATATGATGATAATTTAGCTCCTGAAAGCACATTGATGTTCTATTTAGCTATTGATCGACAACTCAGCATGCACGTTACACATACAGCTTGTAGAGGGTGTGATTTTGTTTGAGAAGATAAATCAGAAATCAGTTAGTCCACCTTTGCACCACAAACAGGTTTTTTCTTTCAATGTCACTTTTGTGCCTTCACCAAAACTAAAAGTAGCCAACTTCCAGAAGACCTACAGGTTCTTGACCAGTGAACTGTAATGGGAGTTGCAAAGCATCAGTTTAGTAACTGTACCATATATATCTAAGCTCTTAATTGTATTCCTGTTCTTTATTATATATAACTGACAATGAGAGTTAAATGGCTCAAAGTTCACCTGTAAATTACTGAACAATTAAGGTTAAGAGTTCAATTTACATGAAATACACTTCCACACAAGTAAAACAAAACTGCTATAGTCTATGTACTATCCATTTTATATTTAAATCAGCAAATGTATATATGCTGTATATATGGAAAACAACTGTCTATAGTTGATGTTGTGATGTCAGTGTGGCCAATCAAACTCTGTGGTATATTGGAACATATTGATCTACCACAAGATGCCAACATGGGCAGTTTGTGTTAAATGGACATGATTTGTGCAGATCACAATGTGTTTTACAATTATAACAATTATGTTCATGTTATGCTCATTAGTCAGGAAACAAAACATGTATACCAGTCTTAAAAAAAAAAAAAACATGTATATGTTACTCATGCTGTGGGCAAACTGGGAAATTGTTGTGTAAACTAATAGTAGGAAGAAATTGTACAAATAAATCGTTTCTTATTCCACGGCATTAAATAGTTTCTTTAAAGTGTTTCTTCTTCCATTATTTGATGTGGAACTGCTGGGCATTTGAATCCTCACACTTGACTCTCGGCATCTGATAGTAGGCTATCATTCATCATAAAGCCAAGAAACTGGTGGAACTAATGTTTTTATTGTTTGAAGGTACTGATTCATGTAACATCAAGTCATGATATTTAATTTGATTAGCTTGTGGTTTTGACATGCTCTTTAGATGTTGTGTTGCCAGATTGGGTGGTTTTCAATTTGATTGTGGTGGACAAAATTTGTGCTTGTTTGGGGTCAGTTTGGTGTTTTTCAAACATCTAAATTGTATAGACTAATTTGGTTAACAAACAGACCCAAGTGTGCATGTACTGCATCCAATCAGTCATCATGAAGTTACTAAACACACACACACACACACACACACACAGTGTTGTTTACCAGAACAGATAACACTTCTTTTTAATTTTGCTGGCTGACAAAGTACTTTATGATAACAACAGTTACTATGCAACCAGGTAATTATGCAGCCAAATATACAGATTAACTCTTGAGTCAACAATTTTATGAAAAAGAAGCATGCGTAATTTTATTCTTTCGGCGGGTCTTTAAATTTTTTTTTTAATTTAATTTATCCGTCCACAAATTAAGACCTTAAAAAACTCTTACATCAGAGCAGAAAGTCTTAAATTCATGCCATTAAATATCATATGAATTGCAAAAAATAAATCTCAGTAAATCTAAAAAATAAGTCTTCCGCAGTATTTTTTTTTTCTTGTTTTCCAACACAAATAACCAGATGTTCTTAAAGATACATTTCCTTCAGATGCAAATGAAGACATGGAGTCTTGTTTCATGAGTTTATGCTTAAAAATATATGAAAAATTATTTAACTTTTGATAGTTGGTTATTGGCAGATATTTGTTCTTATTTTAATCATGAACTCAAACAATACATCTGATAATATGTCATGATTCTTCTCAAGTAAACTGTGTGTTTTAAATAAGTATTTTTGAAATTTTATAAAACTCTTTAAAGCAGCTATTGGGAATGAAAGCAGATAAAGAATGTTGTTCATATTGCTGACATACCTACTGTATTTCAGTCAGCACTCACTGGCAAATGATCAACACTGAAAATAACTATTAGTCTTGTTCCACAATTTGGAATAGTTAGTAATTATTCACTGCTTTTCAGCTGATAATAATTTGCTAAAAGCAGAAGAAGTAGCTTCAGAGAATTGACAGACTTCATGATACTGTGTCCACGCTTTCTTCAGATGCTGGAAAAGAATTGATTTACTTTAAAATTCAATCATTTTGTTTTGTTAATCTAGTATTGTGAATTACATAAGTTTTACTGTAAAAAAAAAGAAAAGAAAATTTTGCCTTTTAGTAACTAATAAAAGACATTAGCAAGTAAATAAAAACAAATAAAACATTTAAAATAGTCTACTCACTAGAAGCAGAAGAATAATCACTCTTTACGGAACCTATAACATGAAAGAACATAAAAAATAGAATCATTAATGCTAATTAAAGATTTTAATATAAATTAAACTGGATGATTTATCAATCACTTCAGTTCTTGTACTACCTCCTCGTCTCCTTCTGCATTTACATATGACGACTCCAGTTCCAAACACCAAGACCAGAGCCAAAACTATCAGCTCTGAAGAAATCACTGATTTAAATGGTTCACCTGGATCAAATTCTAAAACAAATATGTAAAAAAGGTAACAAACAAATTAGAAACACAGAGACACTGGGATCTTTTACTATTTTTCTCATGAACACCTTAAAACCTAAAGTGACGTCCAGTTTGTTGTCCAGACTGAGGTCTGTGGCAGAGCAGGTGTATTTGTGTATTTGGCTGCCCATCTCTGAACAGGGTCAGGTTGATGTGACGAGGGTAAAATCCTGTTGCCAAACAAGTCACACGAAACCTAGAAGACTGGCTCTTTTGCTGGAGGAGCCTGACTTTGGGTTTTACTGTGGAAATAAAAGGTAAGATAAAGATATTACTAATATTTCAATAAATACTGGTCTAAAAAATGGTAAAAATAAATAAGAACACTTGTTCTTAAGTAGTTTGCCTAGAAGTCAGTCTGTGTACCTTTTCTATTAACTTGATTTCTCCTTTTTTCAAGGTAAGCCTTGAGTGTTTTGATGCAGAATGGTTGGTATAAAACTTCATGACGCCTCATGCTGAATTCAAGATGAATACTCAGCACTTGGGCTGAGACATTTAAAGTGCCCTGATATGTAAAATTCTTGTCAGCATATAGCAGTTCATCAGTGGTGGATCCTCTGACAGCATCTCTTGTGATCATTTGTCCCAGTTTACCATTGTCCCTCAGCTCACACACAACCAGCCTCTGAAGGGCAAGAACACCTTGAATGGAGAGACAGAGTTTTAAGGTAGCGTTTACACCATTATGTTCACAAATCTTTGTTTTATATTTCATCATCACATATAAATAATAATTATATTATTATTAATAATTATATAATATTAATTATATAATATTATTATTATAACATTATATATAATAATGTATAATAGAATTTTTTTATTAAAGCCTCTAGTCATGTATAATGCTTCCCGTCAGTTTTGTTTACATTTTTTGTCGCGACTGCCCATTTGCCTATAAAAGATGATTGTACGTAGTCACTTATTGTGAGGAGAACATTTGAATCAAACATATCGTCGTCAGCTGTAGAGTTTCCTCTTGGATGGAGAGTTTTCGTCCTACCATTGTAATACAAAATTCTGAGATCATCCAGCATTGCTACAGCTAAATTCAGGAAACGGCGTCTGTCCTTTGATGTATGTAGCAAGCAACCACAAAGAATGAGAGCCTTTGATATAATAACAGGAAACTGTAATTGTAACAACAGAAACAACACTGAAAAATTGCAATGGTGTTTTACGTTGCATTCTTTTTTTTAAAGGGGTCACGGATGCCCATTTTCCACAAGTTGATATGATTCTTTAGGGTCTTAATGAAAAGTCTCTAATAAAGATTTGATTAAAAATTCTCAATGGTTTTGTAAAACAACACCCTTTTTACCTTGTCAAAATGAGCTCTGCAAAAATCATCTCATTCTAAGGGGTTGTTCCTTTAAATGCAAATGAGCTCTGCTCACCCCACCCCTCTCTTCTCTCTGTGGAATGACGACATTGTTTACTTTAGCCATGTTTAGCTGCTAAACTTCCTAACTACCACATTATAAGGAAAGGCGATCGCAAAGATTCATAAAAAAACGCTTATACACACTTCTGCTGTAAGTGAAGCTGGATCATGAATGATTCGCGCGAGCATAGACGGATATATGTAGATCGGGAGGCACATTCCCTTCACAAACAAATGTAATCCACTGCATCTTCAGAGGCTCAGATGTCGGGAGTAAATGATGACCACTATGTTCATTATTACATCCAGCAACACAACACCTCAATCGCTCAATCGGAGATATTCTTGTCTAACTTACATCCCTTACATGGAAACAAGGAAAGTTACTGGACTGTGACAGCTGATCTGAGGTAAAACGCTCATGTCAATCAACTGTCGTGGGAGTGGCATCTGAGAATGGCTCGATTTTACAAAGGGAATATTATTTTTACTGATTAATTAAAAACCACTGCATGGATTTTTATCATTATAGGGTAGATTTGTACATACAGTGCCAACACACATTAATGTTCAAACAACATGAAAAAGTGAACTTAGCATCCGATGACCCCTTTAATAATTAAAGTTAAAGAGATGAGCATGCTTATCTGATCTTACAAGAATATAAAAAGGCTCATAAAAACATTCTCCAGTAAGTTGTCTCATGCTCAAAACTCTCAAGTCAAGTCAAATTAAATATTTACCATTATCTCAACATTTTATAAACATGCAAACTCTTTATAACCAGCAGTTTCTGCAGTTTCTGTGCAACCAGGAAATAAATACGCAAAATACTAAATACGCAATTAGTCAACAATATGAAAAACTATGTAGAAGGTGATGTTTCATAACATATATTTTTAATTAGTCAAAGTTTTGGTTGGCAAATTTTGAAGGAAAAAAACAAAAACAAATAGCATATGCATTAAACAGACAACACTTAACAAAAGACAATTGAAGACTCTTAACATCTACACTAACCTTTTATATTATTAAAATGTGGCACACCCCTTAAAATAAAGGTGCTTCACAATGCCATAGGAGAACCTTTTTTGTCCAAATGGTTCCAAAAAGAACCTTTAACATCTGAAGAACCTTTCTGTTTCACAAAAGTTTTTTTGTGGCAAAAGAAGGTTCTTCAGATTATAAAATGGTAAGAAAGAGAATAATGAACCTTTGACTGAATGGTTCTTTGTGGAACCAAAAATGGTTCTTCTATAGCATCACTGTGAAGAACCTTTTAAAACACCTTTATTTTTAAGAGTGTATGATAATAATTTAGCTGCTTGAAGCATGTTGTTCTCTTTAGCTATCGATCAACAACTAGTTACACATAAAACTTGCAGAAGAAGTGAACTTAGTTGAGAAGATCTAGAAGCAGATTGTAAGCCCTAATTTTAATTTAGAACATTTTATTTTATAGAATTCTTTTGAAATCTTACCTTTTGGGGCAGCTATTGGAAGCAAAAGTAGAAAAAATGAAAAGACTGTAGGCTACTGTATGCTTTCAGTAAGGACTCGCTTACAAATGATCTACTCTGAAATAAACTTGTGCTATTCTTGGATGTAGCTAGTGAGTGTTTTGACTGAGCTTTACAGCTTTTAATATTTAGCTAGGTCATTTGGAAGGAAATTAATGTCTGTGTTAATCACAAACAGGTTCTTTGCCCCACAAACAGGTTTTTATTTTTTCCACTGTCTTAAACTTTCAACAAAAAGGTAGCCAACTTTTAGAAGACCTACAGACCACATCTTTTAGGTCTTGACCAGTGAATTGTAACGGGAGTTGCAAAGCATCAGTTTAGTAACTGTACCATGCAAAATATAGTTTCTATTGGAAAAAGAGAGGTAGTTTGTCAGAATAACTTTGTTTATCATTTAAAGATGTTTCTCTGATCATGATGATTTGTGGCATGACATTCACATAAATGTTATAATGTATCCACATTTTCTTCAGATTCTGAAATTACAATTTATTATTTCATCTTAATGACAATTTTTATTTTATTGTAACTACCAAATAAAGCAGACATTTTTAGGGTAGACCTTGTACATTTTTTGCTTTTTATGTTACCACATAAAAACTGACATTTAAAAATTTAAATTTTTTCATGCGATATTTCTTTTAAATGTCTGCTAAAGAAATAATGATCAATAATACCAATGCATATATTTTCCACAGTTAGTTTATAACAAGAAGTATTTTTGTTACATTTCCACCCATGTCAGATACAGTTGAAACAGTACAAATTTAAAGTTGAAACACCAAAATTGCAATGTTAAAATATGTTAAAATATCTTGAAATTTAGCCCAGTCTAGAAATTTAGTTTAGTCAACATGAAATGTTAAGTTATACAATATGAAAATGTGGATATTTGAGTTGAGTAAACGTAAAAATTTTAAGACAGCATAAACACTTACTTTTTTAAAGGGGTTATCGGATGCCCATTTTCCACAACTTGATATGATTCTTTAGGGTCTTAATGAAAAGTCGCCATCAAAACAATGGTGATCGGACTGTTACTGCTCTTTTAAGGCGGGTCTAAGGTAAGACAGTCATGTCAATCAACTATCGTGGGAGCGGCCTCTGACAGTATGTCTTCACACAGATAAGATGCTGAGAATGGCTTGATTTGAAAAAGGGGAAATTATTTTTACAGATTAATTAAAAACCACTGGGTGGATTTTTATCATTATAAGGTGGTTGTGTACACACATTTATGTTCAAACAACATGTAAAAGTGAAGTTTGCATCCGATGACCACTTTAAGTTGAAACATCTTTTTTAAGATGTTTTTTTACAGTACAGTAAGTAACAGAATAATTAAGGTTAACAGTTCCAATTACATGAAATACACTTCCACACAAGTGAAATAAAACTGTTATAGTCTATATACTAAACATTTAATATTTAAAACAGCAAATTTATGCTCATATTTAAAGTGTGGAAAAGAGCTTTCTGTATTTGATGTTGCAGTGTCAAAGGCAGTGCGACCAATCAACCTCTATAGTATGTTGACATAAATTCACAACATGCCAACATGGACAGTTTGTGCTAAATGAACATGATTTGCGCAGACCACAGTGTGTTTTAAGGACAATTGTTAAAATGGCATACAAAAAAAAACTAACAATATTGTTCATGTTATGTTCATTATACGAGGAAACAAAATATGGAACCAGTCTTTTTAGAATATACATGTTTCCGTTTCTCATACTGTGGGGAAACTTGTTGTGTAAAATAACAGTGAAAGACAAAATTGCACAAATAAACAGTTTCTTATTCCATGGCAGTATTTAGTTTCTTTAAAGTGTTTCTTCTTCCATTATTTGACATGGAACTGTTGGGCATTTTAATCCTCACACTTGACTCTTGGCATCTGGTAATGTCTTTCACCATAAAGCCAAGCAACTGGTGGAAATTTCATGGTGGATCCATGTAGCATCAAGTCATGATATTTAATTTGATAATGTTATTGTTGTTTTCTTTAGATGCTGAAAAGCGTTAATGAATGATCTGTATATGAAACAAAAAACATAATAAAAATAGTTTAATTCATATAATTAGCAAAAAAAAAAAAAAGAAAGTTTAAGAATGGACTTACTAGAATGACACTTCTAGTTGACACTATCTACAACTTCACTTCTAGATGACACTATCTACAAAATCAAAAAGTTATTTACAAAATTCCAGTATTTTCTAAATAAAACTTGACTATTTACTATTCATTTCAGTTTTTGTCCTACCTGTTTGTTTCTTCTTGCATTTATATAAGATGGCTCCAGTCCCAAACACCAACACCAGAGCCAAAACTATTAGCACTGACAGAATCACTGATTTAAATGGTTCACTGGAATCGGATTCTGTAAAAAAGTTCACAAAATGATTAGAGAAACAGTTCTATCCTATTTTTAATGTTTTCACTTAAATACCTGAAGTGACTTGGTGGTCCAGGTGTATGGCAGAGCAGGTGTATTTGTGTTTGTCTGCAGCACTGATCTCCAGACTCTTCCTCATCTGGTACGTCCCATCATCATTGGGCAGCAGATCTCCTCCAGTCATCTCATGATCAGCTACAGGGTGCCCATCTCTGAACAGGGTCAGGTTGATGTGACGAGGGTAAAATCCTGTTGCCAAACAACTCGCACGAAACCCCCGAGAATCGGAGTTTGCTTTCTGAATGAGTCTGATTTTGGGTTTCACTGCAGAAGGAAAGAAGAGCAGAGAAAATTGAGTAATAAAGGAATATTACCTATAAATAAATAAATACATGGTTATTGATATTATAGATTGCATAATACCTTTTCTGTTTACTTGAGTTTCTCTCTTTTTAAGGTAATTCTTCAGAGTTTTTATGCAGACTGGGTAATATAAATGCTCAAGATTCTGCTTGGACAGTTCTAGATTACGTTTTATCTCTTGTTCCGTGTAATTTGAAAATATCTGATATGTGAATTGCCCATCAAAAAAACGTAGCTCATCAATCGTAGAGCCTCTATAAGCAGTTTTGCTGATAAAAAGTTTATTGTCACTTTGTTCACAAAGACTCATCTCCTGAAAAACTACATGACCTGTTAGAAAATAAAGACAGTACATTTCAACACAATAGGGGTCACCACAGCGAAATAATCCACACAAACATTTTGTCTTTGTTTTGTTTTGTTTTTTTATCATGAGACTTTCCATTTGTTTGATGTAAAATTACTTATATACTTATGTAGCTGTTTTTGTGACTGATCATGTGCATCCATGTGCAAAAAAATAAATCAACCATGAATTTATCATAAACTAACAATGTATTTGTTACAAAACAAAACCCTCCTTTATTCAAAATCATTTTCATGTATCTTCATGCACTCTCCGAAAAAAAGGTACAGTTTTGTCACTGTGGCGGTACCCTAAGGTACAAAAGTGAAAAGGTAAATTTTTGTACCTTACCTACCCCTAAACAGTACATATTTTGAAAGTACATATTGGTACCTTACAGGTACATATTGGTACCTTAAAAGTACATATATGTACCTTTTCACTTTGTACATTAGGGTACCACCCCAGTGACAGAACTGTACCTTTTTTATTTTCTGACAGTGTGTATTTACATACCTTTCATTCATAAACATCAAACACAATCAGGCAGTGATATAAATTATTCATGCAATATCTGAATCAATCATTTCCCAGATAGCACACGTACATCTGCAAGATGTCTGTTAAAGATCACTTGATCTGGAAAGCATCTGCTGTGTACAGACATCTGACAAATATCTGTAAGGTGTCAGTTTTACATATTCTGAATCATAAACATCTTAAACACATCCAATAGACATCTATTTGACATCTGATTGGAAACGTCCTATAGAGGTATTGCAGATGAGCAAACATTCTAAAAAATATGTCTTCCAGATATAAATGCAGACATCAAACAGACATCTCCATGATGTTTGCTATCAGGGTTCAGCCAACTGAACTTACTTTCGGTGTCGCTGACTGGCTTCAGGTGATGTGATCTTTCTATAAAATGATTAAGTGTATTCTCACTTACAACCCTGAGGTCATTTGGATCTATGACATCGTCTTCATTTGTATTATTTCCTCTTGCAACATAGATCTTTGTTACTGAATTATAATATCCAACAATCATGTCATCCAACATAACTGAAGCACTAAATGCACTTTCTCCTCTAATGTAAGTTGCAAGCACCCTCAAACTGTGCGAATCTGAAACAACAAAAACAACAACAACAAAAAACATCTGTTAATTTTAATTCATCAGTGGGAGGTTCTAGTGTCGGTGGATACTAGGCAGGGCGGAGCTACAGGTGGGCATTGATAGCTTGCCCACCTAGCCGAATCCATGGAAATATATATATTTAAGTATTTTAACTATATACAAATCAAATAGTATCTAACAAGAAATTATTGGAGACAACAAATATTATCAGCAATAATGATGGCAATAATAACTATGACAACAAAAACAACAACAACAATAATAATAATAATAATAATAATAATAATACTGATTTCATTTAGATTTGGAAAGGGTGGAGGACAATGAAAAGGGCAAGTAATAATAGTAATTTTAATAATAGTATTAAATTATGTAATAATAATAATAATAATAATAATAAATCAATAATTATTGGGGTTGCCTCTGATCCCTCCGTGGCTACCACATAATTAGTGCCCGACACATTTCATCAGAAGTGCCGGGAAAAGATGCCGTGGGGCAACGGGGCCCAAAACTCCCCAACCATCCCCCAAAACACCAGCAATCCCTGGCCTCTACCTAGATGCCTCGCACACCTTATGTGTCTGTTATTTATGTTTTTTAAATGTGTAGGTGTTTAGATGTTTCGGCTAGTTTGTGATGCATTAAAAAAGTGAGACGTGTTGGCAGCTCAGGCCTGGGACCTGGCCCACCCACATGGCACACTTACCCAGTTTTTTTTTTTTTTTCAATTTTCTTTTTATAAATACATGTATTCTATATTAAACATTTTAATAGGCGTGTATGTATTTTAACTAATATGTGGTGCATTAAAACAGCGAGGCATTCAGGCTAGAACCAGCCAGGGCAAGAGATCCCGGAAGAGCGAGCTCAGGGGAGAAAGTGGGGAGACACCAGCCCCCAGCCCCACCTCAGATCCATCCACCCATATTTTAACTGGATGTCACAGCCTACTGAGTAACAAAGAGGCCAAAGAGAGGGAAAGAGATAGAAAGGGTAATATATATATATATATATATATATATATATATATATATACACACACACATACAAATAGTAGTTTAGGTGCCTTGTTGTGGTTGGTCTCAGACAAAGAAGGTCAATAGACTATGACTGCTGGAGGGTAATTAGAGATGACCAGAAGGGGCGTAATTCTACTGTATTACTATTAAATACTATTAATTCATTACTATAAATGTTATTTGTCGTGCGTTTCATTATAACAACATAACAATATACTAGTATTTTGCAAATTAGTATCTTTAGTATTAGTATCAGAATTCGACCAGTGCATTGGCAGCAAGTCTTTGTCGAAAAACCTGACGCATCTCCTCCTTTCAGATCTGTTACAATTACTTCACGTTTTACTTCTGCCATTTAAAACTCACATATTTCGACAGGGCATCTCACTTTATTAATTTTTATTATGAATTCTTAATAACCAAATTTCAACATAGCGTCAGATCCCTAAGACGTTTTGAAGTGAGGCTCGAATGATCAAAAATATTCCAATACAGATCGTTTCCCCTGTCCTCTCATTCTCTTTCCTCACACCCAGTGGATGGAGTGGCGTTAAGGCGCAAGGACAGAAAAAAGTTAAGGCGCGAGGAAGGGGGATGCACAAATGAAAAGCACCGTAGTTTGCCTGGTGCTAGTAATGTATAATTAATTAGAGGGTTCAGTTTCAAAGGGACCGCTCAATGCTCTAATAATGAACATTCAAAACGAATTAAAACATGCTTCTTATCAAGTATACGGAGAAATCATACCTGTTAAAACACAAACCGAAAGCAGAAGGAAACTCATAAAAGCATGAGGTGTGTTCATTTTGTTGTTGACGAAAACATCAAGGCTAGTAGTTTTGATTATCACAGAGAATTTTGAGAATTAAAAATCATTTTAGGCTTTAAAAATCAGCTGGTTCCTTTTAGAAGTACGATATGCCCTGTCCTGAATGACTCCATTAGCGAGAACCTGGTTAGTCTTCTTCTACTTGATGTTTTATTGGTGGATGGCATACAACTTTTAGATGCATTACCGCCACCTACTGATTAGGAGTGTGGGTTAGGATCATAAACTATTTGTATTCAGAATCAGAATCAGAATTAGCTTTATTCGCCAGGTGTGCGCAAACACACGAGGAATTTGTTGTGGTTTTTTTTAAGGTGCTTCTGGTACATACATGCATGCATACATACATACATACATACATATCTGACATGAGAACAGAGAAAACATTTAAATAAAATAAAAGCTTAAAATAAATAATAATGTGTATGAATCTGGAACAGAATATATAGCCTGATAAACGACATGACCTGTTAGGAAATAAAGACATATTTCAACATATTAGGGGTAACCACAGTGGAATAATCCGCACAACCATGTGAAAAAATAAAAAATAAATAAATAAATAATAACAAATCATGAATTTATTGTAAACTAACAATGCATTTGTAACAAAACCAAACCCCCTTTATCATTTTCTTGTATTTACACATCTTTCATTCATAAACAAAACACAATCATGCAGTGATATAACTTTAGCCAACTGAACTTCCTGTCTGTGTTGTTGACAGGTCTCAGGCGATGTGATCTTTCTATAAAATGATCAAGCACACACTCACTTACAGCCCTGAGGTCATCTAGATCAATGGCATCATCTTCGTTTATTTCCTCTTGCAGCATAGATCTTTGTTACTGAATTGTAATATCCTACAGTGATGTCAAACTGTGAGAACCCGAAACAACAGAAAAAATGTCAGATACAGTTGAAATGGTACAATTTTAAAGTTGAAACACTCATAACTAAATGTTAAAATATCTTGAAATATATAAACTCTTAATTTGAATTATATACCTGCTCTTAATTTTATTCCTGTTTTTTTTATTATATACAACTGACAATTTGCTACATCTAAATGGCTCACAGTCCACCATTAAACAGCTGAACAATTAAGGTTAAGAGTTCAAATTACATGAAATACACTTTCACACAAGTGAAATAAAACTGTTATAGTCTACTAACTATTTAATATTTAAGACAGTAAATTTATATACGTTCGTATTCTGGAAAAGAGCTTACGTAAGTCTGGAAAAGTCTGTTGGCCATTTGAATTCTCACACTTGAGTCTTAGCATCTGCTAGTATTAGGCTGCCCATCTCTGAACAGGGTCAAGTTGATGTGGTGAGGGTAAAAATGTCTAATATTAATTTAGTGACACTCTTACGGAAATAAGATTTAGTTTGAAATATTCCAAATTGATACTAAATCTCAAAAATACAAATTACTTAAAATGGCAATTATAAAATTTTCAATTATAAAAAGTTTGCAGCAGTATTGAAATAGTGCAAATAGCTAAGGTGTGCAATGCAGCATTAAAACCTAACCGGTACAATCAGAAAACATAATGTAAAAATGAGGGGTGAATTATTATTCCATGTACAATTAAGGTTAATGTGTGTACTGGGCTATGTTTTAGTTACAGCAGCCATCACTGTGTCGTTATGAAATAGTTATGCCAGACAATTTTGGACACTTTTACACCGACGCATATAATACTATCTGCCTGACACTGGCATGTGTTATTCAGGTGTCAAAGTTGTGCAGAATTGAAGTAAGAAACCTCAAAGACAGTGCCAGAAGGATGCTGGAAAGGTAAAGTCTTCAAAATGTGCCACATTAATCAAACATTGTGGTGTCGATACTTAATAAGTTATAGCACAAATCAGAAATGTAAAAAAAATAATTCCTTTACTGGTCATTTTGAAATGTCAAACTTTGTCCGCAGTTGTTAACCACCTCAATCTGTATTATATTTTAGGGTTTTAAAAATTCCTTCATGTCCAAATTCAACATTAAGGAGGTGATCTGCTGCAGAAGGATGCATTTGAAAAGACTGCACTGTTCTCAGTCATTAGAGGTATGTATATACACAACACACAACATTTACCAGAGAGCTTCTCTCTTTTTTTACACACTAAATGGTGATGCACAATATATACCTATAACGACTCTCTGCCACATTAGTGAAATTAAAGTAAAAAAATGTGTCAAAAAAGCTTTTCTTATGCTATTTTTTTTCCTTATTTAGCAGATGCAGTGATGACCAACTACCGGCAGCAACAGAGTTGTGCTTGAGGAATGCAGTTGGGAAGCATTTTATACAAGAACAAAAAACAAAAACAATAATTAATAATTTACTTTGAGTTCACTGTTGGTTGTTTTATTTGTTAAAATAAGTAAACCAACAAAAGGATTATTATTATTTTTTACGTTGTCATTTATCCGCAATGTTTTAATGTTAAGTGTGATAACATGCTCTTGATTTGTATAATTTGTATAATTATTTCTTTTAAATATCTTAAGGTATTTAATATATATATATATTTTTTTCATTTGTATAATTTTTATTATCTTAAGTTTTTAAATTCCATAGTTTTATCATAATATTTATATTTGAGTGTAATGTATTTATTATTTTATTTTGTCATTAATTCTTTTGCATTCTTATAATTTTGTATTGTCTTAAGTTGTTAATGTTATTTTTCTTAATAAAAGCTGTATATGTAGTTTGTTTGGATGGATGGCCATTTTGTTGTGTTTTAGATGTATATATTTAGGCGTTCATTAGTTGTCTATTTGATGACTAGTCTATTATTGGGCTATGGTTAGACGTCTATTAAATTTTCACTGACAGCCCAAATTCAGTCTTGTTTTAGCCTAGACCCATATTCACTGTCTATTAGACGTATACATGTAGTTGTTTAATAGTGGTCTAACTGATGTCTTGTCTATTCTTGGGCTATGGTTAGACGTCTATTAAATTTTCACTGACAGCCTAAATTTTGCCTTGTTTTAGCCTAGACGTCAGGGCTATGTTTGAACAGCTAATAGACGTCTTTTAAAAGCAAAATTGCTTGCTGGGCAACTACCCCAGGTGAGAAAAAATTGTGCAGTTCCATAATGTACAGTGCTCTATTTTCACACAGTAATGTTGTACTTATAAATTAAAAATTATTCTTTAGTAAGATAATGTTAAGAACATCTAAAGTGTACTCAGCTGTGCTATTTTGAGACACTTTTAATAGGCCCTATAAACTAAAATGTGCTTTTAACACACTATGTATTAAAATAATGTATGTATTTACCACTACCCACCTAACGGCTTTTGCGTGGGAATGAACCCGTGAGAGTGGAAGAGTTCCGGAGAACATCTACGCTGTGTGTCGATGCACCTTACGAGAGAGTAAGACCAGCAAATAAGGTAAAAATATAGGTACGTTTGTCTGAGCGTTTTGTCTCAAGTGTTAGTAGTTAATGTTGGCCAGTATCCTATTGAGAAAATAACATTGTATGTTAGCTAGATTAAACAAGTTTTATGGCAAGTTTTATGAGGAATTACACAACCCAGGAAGTAGTGAAAAGCCCCCGGAGGATGGATTTTATTGAGAATATAGCAAAGTAAAAACCGGTGAAATAGTGGAGAGGTGCTCGATCCAGTGTGCTCTGTGTGCCGTCTTCTTTGTGCTCGAACGTGTCCGGTGATGTCGTCTCTGTGAGTGCGGCGATCAGTCACGCTGCTGTCTGAGGTAAAAGAGAAAGAAGGGTTAGCGTCTTGTTAGAGCGGAGAGCGTTTCTCATCTGGCTTGGCGTGGCGTGCTTTCTTATGCCGCCGCTTAACGAGCTGCAGCCGCGACTGATCTGCCGGCACTGATCGGGTGCAGCTGGTTTGAGTTTGTTTCCAGGGCGACGCTGATGGCGATCTTTTTCACTGGCCATCCACTGGAGAGGTGCGTGATCGGTCATCAGGGTGAAGTGACGGCCCAGCAGATAGTATCGGAGCTCCAGGACTGCCCACTTAATGGCTAGGGCCTCCCTCTCCACGGCGGTGTAGCGTGTCTCGGCTGGGGTCAGCTTTCGGCTGATGTACATTATGGGGTGCTCCTCTCCATCCCAGACCTGGGAGAGGACCGCACCGAGGCCCGTGTCTGATGCGTCTGTTTGCAACAGGAAGGGGCAGTTGAAGTCGGGGGCTCGCAGGACAGGCTCTGTGGTGAGAGTGGTCTTGATGTCCTGGAGCGCTTTATCGAGTGTGGTGTTCCAGACGATCTTCTCTGGCTGCCCCTTCCTGGTAAGGTCTGTCAGGGGAGATGCTAAGGTGGAGAAGTTAGGGATGAAACACCTGTAATAGCCCGCCAACCCCAAAAAGGCTCGTACCTGGGTTTTGGTGGTCGGACGGGGAGCTGACAGGATTGCCTCGACCTTCTTTTGCTGGGGCCGTATGAGTCTACGGCCCACCCGGAACCCCAGGTACTGAGCCTCGGCGAGGGCCAGGTGACACTTTCGGGGGTTGGCGGTCAGTCCAGCCTGTCGGAGCTCCATCAGCACCCTCCGCAGTTGCTCCAGGTGGTTCGTCCAGGTCTCAGAGTGTATAACTATGTCGTCGAGGTAGGCGGCAGCGTAGGCTTGGTGAGGGCAGAGCAGAATGTCCATCATCCGCTGAAACGTGGTTGGGGCCCGTGGAGGCCGAAGAAGAGAGTCCGGTATTGCCAGTGACCACTTGGGGTAGAGAAGGCTGTCTTTTCCTTGGCGGTTTTCATTAGAGGAACTTGCCAGCAGCCCTTGGTGAGATCGAGAGTTGAGATGAACCGGGCCCTCCCCAGATGCTCCAGTAGTTCGTCCACCCGGGGCATTGGGTAGCTGTCGAACTCTGAGGTTCACGTGATAGAGTTGTTCCTCGTGTCGTCTGCCAGGCTGACGGAGTCGGTATGTCACAGGGCCGACCCGTTCTATCACTGTGTAGGGACCCTGCCACGTTGCGAGGAACTTGCAGGCAGAGGTGGGGACCAAAACCATGACCTTGTCGCCCGGCTGGAATTTCCGTGGTTGGGCCACCCGATTGTAGAGCCGCTGTTGGGACTGTTGCGCCTTGACCAGGTGTTCGCAGACTAATGGCATGACCCTCTCGATCCGCTCACGCATCTCTCTTACGTGTTCCACGACGGAGCGGAGAGGGGTCGGCTGCTGCTGCTCCCACGCCTCCCGTGCGACGTCCAGCAGGCCCCTGGGTTGGCGGCCGAAGAGCAGTTCGAATGGCGTGAATCCTGTCGACGCCTGGGGAACTTCTCGGATGCCAAACAGGACGTAGGGAAGCATTAAGTCCCAGTCACGCTTGTCCTCAGCCACCACACGCCGTAACATTTGTTTAAGGGTTTGATTAAAGCATTCCACCAATCCGTCCGTCTGTGGATGGTAGACGGTGGTGCGGAGCTGTTTTACCTGCAGCAGCCGGCAGAGGTCAACCATTAGCCGCAACATGAAGGGGGTCCCTTGATCAGTCAGTATCTCTGCTGGGATGCCGACTCGGGTACAGAGCAGGAAGAGCTCCTTGGCAATGGCCTTCGCCGTGGCTTTCCTTAGTGGGATGGCCTCTGGGTACCGGGTGGCGTAATCGATGATCACCAGCACGTGTTCATGACCACGGGCAGACTCCCACCAGATCCATTTCGATCCGCTCGAAGGGCACCTCGATGATGGGAAGCGGAATGAGTGGACTGGGGGAAGGTAACTTGGGTGCTGTCCGTTGACAGGTCGGGCAGGCCTGGCAAAACCGCTTCACCTCGCCGTTGAGGCCTGGCCAGTGGAAGCGGTCTCGGATGCGCTGGATCGTGTTGGCCGCCCCCAAGTGGCCAGCCATGGGATGAGTGTGGGCGAGCTCTATCACTGTCTCCGTTTTGCTCTTTTTAGATCTTTTACCTCCCCCCTTCGCTGGGCGACACAATACAACAGGCCATTTCGGACGACGAAGTGCGGGAGAGGATGGGACACTGGGTGGTGTTCCTGGTCTTCAAAGGTCCTTACTTGAGCCCAACAGTGCTTTAAGCGATCGTCTTCGCGTTGGGCCTTAGCGAACGATCCCCCTCCCATGACCTGTTGAAACACATCGTAGAAGAGGTTAGTATCTTAAATGGGGGACTCACCATCTCTCCCGCTGTCCGAGGCTAGCAGAGCAGGGCGAGAGTTCCATCTTCCTGCCCTGCGTCTTCGGCGGCTCCCGGCTGGGCTGGCTGGCTGAGTGGTGGCGGTGAGCAGTTGTTCGAAGCCCGGGCAATCTCTCCCCAGGAGAATGGGAACGGGTAGCTCTTTGAGAATCCCGACCTCGAGCTGCCACGTTCCAGGTCCGGCACTGACGGTAACGCGGCGAGCCGGGACATGTTGGGTATCGCCATGCACGCAGGTGATGGGAAGTCGGGATCTGGAGTCTTTGCGGGGCGGAATGAAGGCGGTTTGGACCAGACTGACGGAACTGCCGGAGTCCAGGAGGGCGAGGGCGGGCCGTCCATTTACTTTCACCTCCACTCGTGGCGCTCCTTGAGGCAACTCATGGTGGACAACGCAGCCAGCCAACCAGGCACGTGCAGGTGGTGTGGGGTCCTCGGATGGCATCGGTTCGTCTGCCCGGCTGGGAGCCGTTGGCCTGTGTACTTGCCCTCCAGCGTGCGTCGCTCCTGGACCACCCTCCGAGGGAAGGACGGCACTCTCTCCCCAGCCTCGCGGTGTTGGTGTGCCGCCTCCGCCAGCTCGATGGACTCGACGAGCTCGGAGAGGGTGGTAGGGTTCCTCATCACGACCGCCCGCCTAGTGGACGGTGGGAGAGCTCGGAGGAGCCGGTCAATGGTGACAGGTTTAGATTTACTGCATTTGTGTGTGTGTGTGTGTACTTGTTTTTGCTACATTGTGGGGACCAAATGTCCCCACAAGGATAGTAAAACCTGATAGTAAAACCAAATGTCCCCACAAGGATATTAAAACCTGCGGTCCCCACAATGTTAAAAAATGATTAAAAATAGTAAATGATGTTTATCTGAAAGTGTAACGATGCAAACATGTTTTCTGTGAGAACTAGGTTTAGGATTAGGGTTGGGTTAGGGGATAGACAATATCATTTGATCAGTATAAAATCTATAGAAGTCTATGGAAAGTCCCTACAATTCACAAAAACAAACATATGTGTGTGTATGTGTGTGTTTTAAAGGCAACTGTAATGAAGCATCAAGAAAGACATGAGCATACCAACCACCCTGAGACTGATAGTTCATGGTAAGAGAACAACTATGGTTTTGAGAAGTTTGTGTATTCTGTGTGGGGTTTTCCTTTAAAAAAGTATGCCATTTCTTGTTTTTCAGAGAAGACATTTCTGTCACTAACAAAGTAGATGGTGAGCAAAGGTGGTGGCCACGTTTTGGAGCAGCACCTGGATTTTGCAGATGACTATGCATTCTTTGGCTGTTTGTCTTTTCCTCCATTATGTTTCTGTTGCCTTCTTTGTGAGGAGAAATCCAGAGGATACAACATAATGCACTGCAAAACATCCTAAGACAGAAGAAATGGTGAGGATGCACTGTCCCAGCAGTGGAAGACATGCAATGTTTTAAATAAAGAATTTGATATTTTGTAATTATTGTGTCTGTTTTATTTGAATGCAGTAGTACCTATGTAGAGTAAAAATAAAATTAAATAAAATAATTTTAATAAAAATTATAAAATCTACTGAAATCTATATTAAAATGAATGAAATACAGTAGTATACTGATGAATTTGATCTCTTTTTTTTAAATGGTAATTTGTTGTAAAACAGTAAATAATCTCTCTACAGCAAAAGAGAAGCTCTACAATTTCAAAATTTCTGAAGGGAGCTGCTGACAGAGAAGCAAGAAACATAGGTAAGCTGAGAAACTAATTATATCACTTCTTATGATTTTTTTTTTACAACATATTTGCTCATATCACCATGCATCTGTTGCATGGTGACAAGTTGGAGTAGACCTCCTGTCAGACAACATCTCTAAGGCACTATGAACCATATGTCCAGTAAGTAAAACCTCAAACATTCACTACAGAAGTTTGAGGTTGGTATGATTTTTTAAATATATTTTTGAAAGAAGTCTCTTATGTTCACCACTACTGCATGTATTTGAAAAATACAGTAAAAACTGAAATATTTAAAAAATATTATCACAATTTAAAATAGCTGTTTTCTATGTGAATATATGTTAAAATGTAATATATAGCTGTAATCAAAGCTGATTTTTCAGACTTTCTATTCATCAAAGAATCCTGAAAAAGATTCACCATTTCCACGAAAAATGTTAAGAGCAATCTGTTATAATATTAATAGTTTCTTGAGCAGCAAATCAGCACACCAGAATGATTTCTGAAAGATCATGTGACACTGAAAACTGGAGTAATGATGCTGAAAAGTAGAGCTGCAGGATTAATCGTTAAAAGATCACAATCTCGATTTAAACACCCATGCGATCCCATTTTTAAATGACGATTCACCCGTGCCTATTAAACCTTTGAAAAAATCTCACTGGAACATTCAAATTTGCAGAGAGCAAACATTTACCATGAGTAAGAAACAGCTTCACAAACTACACAGTATTATTTCTGTCTTACAGTCATTCATGTTATCACAGAAATACTGGGATGAAAGTTTATAGATCAGATATAAACATTGATGTCTATGGTAGCGATCAAAATAAAGCAAAACCCCTTTTAAAAGTAACTGGTACTTCGAGCAATGTTTGTGTCGATTGCATCGTTTTGCCACTAGGTGGTGAAAAGTGACTGTTAAAAAATCTATTTGTCATTGAATCATTCATTGAAGAGATTCGTTCAAAACGCTGATTTATCCAGTAATGTAACCAGTTAAGTATTTATGAGTGAGTCATTGAATCATTCATTCAAACCACTTGTTCATAATTTTAACATTATGAATATTACAGAGAGAATCGTGATCTCTGTTTGAGACAAAAGAATCGTGATTCTCAATTTATTCAGGATCATGCAGCTCTACTGAAAAGTTTTGATCACAGGAATAAATTACATTTTGCTATATATTAAAATACACATTAGTTCTTTTAATTTGTAATAATGTTTTGCAAGATTATTATTTTCTCTGTATTCTTGACTAACAAAATGCAGACTTGGTGAGAGATTTTTTCCCCCAAAAAACAATAAAACATTGTAATCTTTCCTAACATTTGAGAGGTATCATATAACATTATTACCTAGTGTTTATATTGCTTAAATACCATTAGTTAGATGGATTTGTGGCCCAAGATGCTGGGATAGGCTTCAGCCCCCACAACCCTAAGGATAAATGGTTTGGAGAGTGAATAGATAGATGAACTTCCAAAATAGCACTTCCTTGCTTTGATTTTTGATTTTGTTTCTCTTCTTATTTTTCAGCTTACAAAATACCTTTCCATTATCTTTGTCACACCTGTGCTAAAACTATGAAAATTAAAAAACTAATGAAGTGTCTTTTTCGCTCTTTTTTTTGGGGGGTTTTTTTGTTACATGATCCTATGTACCCAGCCTCAACCATTGATCAGAAGTACTGTGAAAGCGAGAACTCTTTGAACCACCAGTGGCTGTTTCCACAGGATGGAAAAAGGGCATATGAATGTTGGGAATACTGAAATTACCCTGCTATATTCACTGTATGGGATGGACATATTTGTGAATTTTTCATTTCAAGTACTGATAGGTATTTTGACAGTCTGGAACCAGTCGGAGCTTAGGTACCACCCACACTGCCATAACCAATACAAAAAACTGAAATATATAATGTCATAGTGATCGAGTACTTGGAATTGACAGTGATGAGCGATCATGAAAACGATGATTGCAGTGGCTTAAAAAAATGATCGCTGTCAAGTCTAAGTACTACTCATGCACATCTGTATTTAACATGTACACACAGTATCGAGGTGTATGTACTGATGTATGATGTATGTACTGCATTGATGTATACTGTAAACACAATAAACATTTTAATCATATATCCTGTCAAGTCTTGTTACTTCAGTTTTTTTGTTTTTTCCAAAATTATTTTATGAACAATCCTATTAAAGATAATTTATTGTATGATAAATGTGAGGATACTGGTCTGGAAAAAATGGGGCCATAAAGAACCTATACTTCAGTGAACCTTTAAAAAAGGTTTGTTTTATTATAAATGTTGTTTTATTTTTATGTAAATTTCACAAAATTTGTTTCTCAAAAAGAGATTAAAATGTAAGAGTTCAGATGCAAAACCAGCTAAAAGCCATCTCAGTCAAAAATGAGATAATGATACTGAGTGAATGCTCTCGACACATATTATGCGTCCATCAAATACTTTTACTTCAAACTCACAAAATTCCTAATCAGAAGTACCAGTACTTACATAGAAACCTATACAAAGTAGCCAGAGAGAAATGCTCGTTTTAAAGAAATATGTCAGATGTATTTAGAGGCTTTTGCATCTGAACTCTTCTTATACAGATGTAATTTCAGAATATAAAAATAGTAAAGCGGTTAAAATGATTAATACATGCTGTAACGGAAAAAACGTTACGTGTTGTTTTTTTGTTTGTTTTTTTTTTTTGTTTTTTTTTGTATTTTGCACTTCTATTTTTTGTTAACTTTCTATGGTATTGTCTATGGGTTGCCTGTAGTGCCTCTAGGAGCAGCTTGAGGGCACTATGGCATAGAGGTAATCAAGTATATAAGCTCAGCTACCGTAGAGTAAGCAGTTCGTTTGGTAGAGGGAAACCATTGTCATTGTGGTGAACTCGCGCTACCTGTCGGCTCATTTAAAGTCCTTTGTTGAGAACTCGAGTTTACGCTCAACTCTGAGTATGTAACGTCTTGTATTTTTGACATTGTATTTGTATAATCGGGTTATTGATGTTAATAGCCATTTGCTTTCTTTCTAGAAAGGACTTGAAAGGTCTTTCTAGAAAGAAGTGTCGTATCACCTTTGTGTTCCTTGTATGAACGCTAATTGGACAAAAGCATCTCTTGGATACGAGGGGTGTGGAAACCATGTGGAAACGTTAGGTTACTTGCGTAACCCCGGTTCTCTGAGAACAGAGTGAGGTATCTCACTATGGGAACGCCCCCAGGCGTGATAGACTATGGAAGCACCAATTACACCACGTCTGTCCGAAGGACAGACCAATCACAGCTCGTACAAGGAGCCCACCCCTCTCCCTATATATACAGCTGTGATCCCCAAAAACGACATTCTAAGCACGCTCTTCCCCCGTGTTATGCGAGAAGGGAAGCCTGGTGAGATACCTCGCTCTGTTCTCAGAGAACCGGGGTTACGCAAGTAACCTAACGTTCTCTTTCAAACAATCGCTCGGTATCTCACTATGGGAATGATATAGCCAACTCCCATAACGCATGCTTTCCGAAGCCGCCTGAATAGACTCGAAAACGGAGAACAAGACTTTAGTTCTCCAAAGAGCCAACTCTAAGAACTGCATGAGCCAGTGAAGGTGCAGTGACATCAAGGCGATAAAATCTGATAAAAGTATGGGGGAAAGTCCAACTTGCCACCGCACAAATATCTCCCACCGAAATCCCCCTGAACAGGGCCCATGAGGTAGAAATTCCTCGCGTGGAATGGGCCCTAAGGCCCTCTGGGGACTGAAGACCCATAGATGTATAGGCTAGTTCGATCGCTTTCACCATCCAATGGGAGAGGCGCTGAGAGGAGATCGGCTTACCCTTACAATGAGTGGCCCATGAAACAAATAATTGATCGTTTTTCCTGAACGATCGTGTCCTGTTTACATAAAAGCGTAATGCTCGTACAGGACACAAAGTGTGCAATTTCCTCTCTCTGAAGAAGAAAATGGAGGAGGGTAGAAAGCACGTAATTCCAAAGCAGAGCAGTTATAAGCTGAATCACTGACTTTGGGAACGAAAGCTGGGTTTGGCAGCAGCACAACTTTGCTGTCATCCGGACTAAAATTTAGACATGCTTGATGAACCGACAGGGCATGTAACTCCCCCACTCGCTTAGCTGAGGCTAAAGCAAGTAGTAAGACCGTTTTCAACGATAGGAGCTTAATATGAACACTCTCCAGAGGTTCAAACGGGGCCTGAGTTAAAGCATTCAAGACCATAGACAAATCCCATGACGGGACCAGTCGCTTCGACACTGGTCTCAAACACCTCACCCCTTTCATAAAACGGCCTATAAGAGGGTGCCGGCCCACTGAAACTCCTTCGAAGCCCACATGACAGGCTGAAATTGCAGCCAGGTAAACTTTAATGGTAGAGAACGCTCTCCCATTGTTCAGTAAGCTTTGCAAAAAACAGAGAACCTCACTCACCGCACACTGAAAAGGAATAACTCCCTTATGAGTGCACCAGTCCTCAAAGACCTGCCATTTCAGATCATACAGCGAGCGTTGATGGAGCTCTAGCACTCTGTATAGTATTTATGACCACCTGGGGAAGCCCAAGTGCATTTAGATTCAACCCTTCACGGGCCAGACCCAAAGATTGATTCGTTCCGGATGGGGGTGAAAAATTTGCCCCCCTGCTTGGGACAGCAGGTCCCGACGCAATGGGAGTTGCCAGGGCTCTGCCCAAAGGAGCTGGACAATCTCTGCCAGCCACAGCCTCCCTGGCCAATGAGGGGCTATCAGAAGGAGAGATAATCCGTTTTCTCTTACTCTGTCTAGGGTGGGAGAAATTAGACTCAGTGGTGGGAATGCGTATAGCAACACGTTCGGCCACGGGTGTGCCAGCGCATCCACACCCAAGGGTGCATTTTCGTCTCTGAGAGAGAAATACAGCGGACATTTTGCGTTTGCTCGCGAGGCGAATAGATCTACGGCAGCCCTGCCGTAAATTTCGCATAGCGCAATATTCCACCGAGTCTATTCGCAAGCCTAGATACTCTATCTCCTGGGACGGGATCAGCTGGCTTTTGGCATAGTTGATCCTGAACCCCAGATTCGTGAGATGAGACGTGAGCATCTCTATGTCTCGCTCCGCGCTCCCGCGAATGAGCGCAAATCAGATAATCGTCCAAATAAGCAGATATTCTGAGACCCTTGTGTCTCAGGGGAGATAATGCTGCTTCTATGCATCTGCTGAACACACGTGGAGCGAGGCTGAGCCCGAACGGGAGAGTAACAAATTCGTACACTTCGTTCTGAAAGGAAAACCTGAGATATTTCCTGTGCGCCGGATAGACGCTTATATGAAAGTAAGCATCCTTGAGATCGACCGTGGCAAACCAATCTCCCCGGCGGATTGAACGAGTGAGAGCCCCGACTGTGAGCATCTTGAATTTGTACTTCCTTAAGTGCTTGTTTAGAGCACGCAGGTCCAGTATCGGGCGCAAACCCCCATCTTTCTTTGGAATTAGAAAATAACGGGAGTAATAGCCCCTCTGAGTTTCCCCCACTGGAACTCGTCTTATAGCTCTTTTCTCTAGGAGGGAGGATATCTCCGCTTCTAACACCCGAGCTGAATCCCCGTTTGCTACAGATGCTACAACCCCATTGAAAGGAGGGGGTTTTACAGCGAACTGAAGCCTGTAACCCCTGGTTACAGTCGCGAGGACCCACGGGTGCGGAGAACACTCTCTCCATGCCTCCTGATGAAGAGCCAGCGGGTTCAGATGAACCGATTCCATAGATGGAGCGCTGGCGCCATCTAGTGGACAGAGAGAAAAACAGCCAGGATCTGTGTGGCCCAAAGACCGAATTATCTCTTGGTTCATTGATATTATGTTTTTGTTTCCCTGCGCCCTCGGCATTGAGCCTGGATGCGACAGAGAATTTTTTATTTGCTGTGAACTCAGGGGCTGAAGTGATTTGTGACAATTCACTCGAGAACTTGTGCCTGAACTCAGCTGACCACATAACTTCTGTGGCCGCGTTCACCGCACTTGAACTTGCGGGATCGCTGTCAGCAATCCACGAAACTTTGTGTGTTGAGGGGAAGCTGAACTGGCCCGAACACAACTTAGAACCGTTTCTCCGCCCAAACTCCACATCCTCCGCTTCTTCACGGGTGGGGGAACCGACGTGGTGGACTCGGGAGAGGACATCGCAGAAAACCCTAGGTGCTGCCCGTCCCTCCCCTGCGGAGACTGCGTCCTAGGTATCCCTCCTCTTTTTGCTGGAAGGGTTAACGGACTTGGACTTTGCAGCCGCTGCCGCGAATGACTGCTTTCCCCATGGCTTGACGTTTGGAGCAGCGGGGGGCAGGCCGACTGCTCTGTGCTCGGGGTTTTCGCAGTTCTGGGCGCATTCAAAAACCTCCTGTTCTGCGTCGGAGGAACAGGCCGAGGGGGAACAGGAGGGCGGGAAGCTCTTTTACACGGCAGACAGATGTCAAACGCTTCTCCTTCTTTCTTCTGGAGATCGCACCTCTGTCTCATCGCCGCGACAGCCGGGCCGAACAGCCCACTCGAGTCTACAGGAGCGTCGAGAAAATCCAATTTCTCCCTGTCCCCGATACTCGATAGATTTAACCACAGCGATCTCTCGCCCGCGACGGAGAGAGCCATGGTACGGCCGCAGCTTTGCACCGCGCCACGTGAGGTGCGCAGATTGAGATCTGTTATGTTGCAGATCTCCTCCCAAACCGTCGGGTTTGGGTTACGGAGTCGAACTCCTCCAGTAACTCGGCTTGATAGGCCGTCAACAACGAAGTGACGTTGAGCGCCCTCACCGCTAGCGCCGAAGATTTATACATTTTTTTGGTACATGGAAGCGGTGAAGCGTTCCATTTTCCCAGGGAGGGAGGGGCTGGCCGATGAGAGAGTGGTCCGCCTGTTCGGATGCAGGTGGTGGGCCACTGACTGCTCGACCGTGGGCGGGTTAGAAAGCCCGAGCCCCTCCATCTCACTCACATCAAGAGATGAGTAGCCCTTGACGGGCACGCGATGGGAAAAAGGTTTATCCCATGAGCGCTTCATCTCTGCTATGCACGCCGGCAAAGCAGGGAGCAGCTGTTTCGCCGGGGGAAGGCGGGAAGGGAGTCTCTTGCCGTCATAGATATCCCGTTTAACTCCCGGATCCCTGGGAGTTACCGGCCAAGGGATGTCAAGCTTAGCTGCTGCATGCTTACAGACCTCAACTAAGTCGCAATCCCCCACCATCGATGCCACATCGCCACTTAGCACGCTCACTGGCCTGGATGCTTGGGCTGCAGACAGGATAGCATCATCCTCCTCATCATCCGGCTCCTCTCGAAGAAGGCGAGCTAACATCTCCTCGTCTTCCTCTTCATCTCCTTCGACCTCGTCGCCCTCCGCCAGCAGCTGCTGGTCGAAAAGCGGTGTAAACTCCGGGGACTCCGAATCCATAATATCCCCCCAGGAAGGAGCATCCCGCAGGGGAGAGGGATGAGCCCCTTTCGTTGAAGAAGGAACAGCCGAGAGTACCGGATCATCTTTGGAAGATGCAGCCACCTGAAGCCGCCGTTCTAGAACCCTGGCCGGCATTACACGACAGTGCGAGCAGCTTTCCGTATCCGCCAGCGCAGCCTGGGCATGCTTGACACCCATGCATGCGATGCACATCGGGTGCGAATCCCGGCCCGAGATCATGAAGCCACATGCTGCCGGGCATGAGCGTGATGGGGCCTCCTTCCCTTTTCTCCGACATGGTAAGTCAGAAAATCCAGTATTTAGCTCGCCTTGACGCGTTAGCTAGGACAATGCTAATAATTAGCAAAGGAGCTCAGTAACGAGCAGAGAACCCACAACAGATTTTTCTTTGTAGATGCGCTCAGTAACGAGCAGAGAATCCACAACAGATTCTTTCCGTTCGACTGCCCTTGACGGTACGTTTGTAAACTGAAAACAGCGCAGCCTAGGTGCTGAAGGAAAGTCTTCACGGGGAAGAGAACAAGAAAACAACAAGAATGCCGTTTTTGGGGATCACAGCTGTGTATATAGGGAGAGGGGTGGGCTCCTTGTACGAGCTGTGATTGGTCTGTCCTTCGGACAAACGTGGTGTAATTGGTGCTTCCATAGTCTATCACGCCTGGGGGCGTTCCCATAGTGAGATACCGAGCGATTGTTTGAAAGAGAACCATGTGCTGTTTGAGCTGGTTGTAAGGTTACAGCACGTGGCCTTAACCAACGCAGCGCTAAAGATAACGACTCGCCGAACGCTACTGATTACGGACATTTCTGGTGTTATGGATAACTGCATTGCGTCGCTCTCAAATTTCTTTTGGATTTAAAACTCACTACTTCATCTTCGTCACTTCAACTCAAAGTCTGGACATCAAAGCGATAAGTTCTCATCCTTTCATTGACTAATTTAAGGGACAAAGAGTTTTGAATTTGCATAAGAGTTTATTCATGAACTCCTTTTTTTGCGGTATGTTTATAAGCACCTGTGCAGAAATAAAATAGGGTTAAAGAGCATTTGTTTTTGTGAAGTGTTATTTATCAGTACAAGTCAAAAAATTGTTGAACCCCTCAGAGTAACATCATAAAAAAAGAGGTGTTACAATGCTCCTCCTCTAACATTTTCACATAAAATAAACGTATTTAATGGTGCTTACCCGCAAAGTATATTTCTGTATTAACATTTCATTGTAATATAATATAGTAATGTAAATATTTGTGTAATATATATTTGTCTTTAAACTGATGCTTATGTATCCTCTCTCCTTGTTTTTGTTATTTCTTGTTTCTTATTGGTATATTTTGAGGCATGTGAAATGAAATTGTTAAACAGTGAGATATGGCATTGTACGTGCTATTTGTTGTTTATAAAGCATTTTAAAAAAATGCTTTTCTCATGGCATCTGATCATAAATCATGGTATCTTTCATCATAAAGCTGATCAACTGTCAGAACTAATTTTTTCATAGGAGATGATGATCCATGTAGCATCAAGTCATGCCATTTAAATGAACTTGTTGTTGTTGTTGTTGTTGTTGTTGTTGTTCGCCTTGTTCTTCAGATGCTGAAAAAAAACTTTAATCAGTGATCTGAAAAAAAAAATCTAATTAATTTTAAAAAAGCTTAAAGAATGTACTTACTATAAGTAGCAGAATAGCCAATTCTGGATGAATCTACAAAATCGAAAGGATGTTATTCATAGAAATTAAGTATTTTATAAACAAAACTTATCATTGATTTCAGTTTTTGTCCTACCAGCTTGTCTCTTCCTGCATTTATACACAATGGCTCCAGTCGCAAACACCAAAACCAGAGCCAAAACTATCAGCACTACGGGAATCACTACCTTAAGCAGTTCACCTGGATCGATTTCTGAAATAAAGTTCAAAAAGTGATTAGGAACACAGTTGTGTGACATTTTTTTTCACACCTTATACCGAGCTGCAGCTCCAAACACCAACATCAGAGCCAAAACCGTCAGAACAGAATTAATCATGAAATTAAATTGTTCCCTGTGATCAAACTCTGAAACATCAACTACAGACTGAGGGACTGACTTCAGTTGTTTTGTTTTAATTGTTCGACTGTTTTTTGTTTTTTTTTTTCTGTAAGAGCTCATTACCCAAAGTGACGTCCAGACTGAGGTGTGTGATGGAGCAGGTGTATTTGTGTTTGTCTGCAGCACTGATCTCCAGACTCTTTCTCATCTGGTACGTCCCGTCATCATTGGGCAGCAGATCTCCTCCAGTGATCTCATGATCAGCTACAGGCTGCTCATCTCTGAACAGGGTCAAGTTGATGTGACGAGGGTAAAATCCTGTTGCCAAACAACTCAAACGAAACCCTCCAGAATCTGAGTTTGTTTTCTGAATGAATCTGACTTGCGGTTTCACTGAAGAAGGAAAGGGGGGCAGATAAAAAATGAGTAACCAGGGAATATTACATAGGAATTAAAAAAATAAAATATGGCCATTGATTGTAGATTGTATTATACCTTTTCTGTTTAGCTGAGTTTCCCTCTTTTTAAGGTATTTCTCCAGTGTTTTTATGCAGGCTGGTTGATAGGCGATCTTATAAAGCTGCTTGGAATTTTCAAGACTGTTATTGTTTTCTGGTTCTATGTAATTTGAAAATACCTGATATGTGTATGTGCCATCTAAAAAATGTTGCTCATCAATCGTAGAGCCTCTGAAAGCAGTTTTGCTGATCGTTTGTCCAGGTTTATTGTCATTCTGTTCACAAAGACCCATCGCCTGATGAACTTTTTGACCGGAAATAAAGAAAGTGAAATTTCAACACATTTGGCCTCAGGAGCCCTTTAAAAAGTCTTACAATAAACTTTTTCTTTTTCTCTTTCAGCTAGCTCCCATATGGGGTCACCACAGAGGAATAATCTGCATAACCTAGTTGTCAGGGTTTTTTTTTTTTTTTGTGAGATTATGAGAATGATGTAAAAATAGAATTAATTTTTTAAATAGTGGGTGGAGATACTGGATTGAATCACACTGAAGAAGGCCTGAGAGACAAACATATGTGTTTTTTCCTCCATGTGCAAAATAAATAAATGCATACATAGTTAATTTTGAGTGTGAATCACAGCTGAATTATTTTATCACATATATCGTAAACTAACAGTGTATTTGATACAAAACCAAACCTTCTTTTATTTAACATCATTTTCATATATCTTTATGTGTTTACATATCTTTCATTCATAAACATCAAGCACAGTCATGTAGTGATATAAACTATTCATGCAATTTCTGAGCAAACCACTTCAGCCAGCTGAACTTACTTTCATTTTCTGTGTCGCTGACAGGTCTCAGTGTACGTGATCTTTCCATAAAATGAACAAGCACACGTTCGCTTACAGACATGATGTCATTTGGATCTAAAACATCATCTTCATTTGTATCATTTCCCCTTGCAACATAGATCTTTGTTTTTGAATTATAATATCCTACAGTGATGTCATCCAACATAATTGAAGCACTAAATGTTCCTTCCTCTGCAACATAAGTTGCAAGCCCTGTCAAAGTGTGAAAACCTGAAACAGATAAAACATATGTTAATTAGTAATTCATCAGTGGGAGGTTCTAGTGTCAGTAAATACTAGTAGGGGCTTTAATGTAATACTGAAATAATGACACTTTAAAATAAAAGACATATATGAGAATTTTTATTTATTTATTTAAACAATCAGTCTTTCTATACTGCTGGAACTAAACTACAAAGGTCATGTGTGGGAGATTTCTTTTTTAAACTACAAATAATCTGTACTTTCTCAAACAATTTAAGCTCATAAAAGCTGTCTGCATGGCAAATACTTTGAAAAATGCTACTTGTTTATGGGTTAATGTAGGGTGCTTCTCAATACTCAAATTGATGCTTCCTTATTTCCTCCTTTCTCTGTCCTCCAGCCTGTGACTGGACATCAAAGTTAGCCATCTTGAAGGACATCTCCATTCTCTAATTGCACTGTGAGGAGGCAAAGTCCCCTGAAGCACGGGGGCTGGTGCGGCCGCTAATCCATACAGGTGCATATTTCTTTTTATATAATAGTTCTTTCTGGTCCTCAAATCTGATTGGTTGATAAGAGTGTGATATTAAAGTAATATCAGAACTTCAACAGCCGTTTCACAGTTTGTAATCATATCACTCCGCTTCTTTTACAGCGAGTGTCATGACTGATGCCCAAATCCAGTATCATTTTATAAAAATATACAGTTTTTTTGTCACAGAATGTAGTTTTAATAGGTTTTCAGAATGTACTTGTTTATAGTTCAAATATGCAGTTTGTTAATAAAGATAACGTGTATTTGAAAATTTGCGTCAACAACGTCGCTCCAGATCATCAGTGGCCGTTCAGTGCTCAAGAACCTGCCTGAAAGCGCCTCACCTCATCCAGATCTTTGGTTTACCACTGGCTCCCAATACGGTCTGGCTGCAGACATGCACCTGCACTCTCAGACATCTGCACTTCCGCAAGTGACGTCATTTGCAGTCTATTTTATTTTTTACTTTATTTTATATATATATATATATATATTTTTTTTTTTTTAATCGAATCTCTCAACATTTTACAACAGTAGCCAGGTGGTGAAGACAAGAAAAAAGAAACTAAATTACAATGTCACTCGCAATAGCTACCTGCAAGGTCACTTGCAATCCACACAAATCGTGCGTGTTGCCAGTGGAGACAAGACGCTGTGGTGGTTAAAGGATTAAAACTAATTTAGCATAACATACAGGGTCCTGCAAGTCATCTGTAGGAGATAAAAACAAGACCCGCAAATCTATGGCCACAGAACAGCAGAATATGAACGAATATGAATATGAAGCAGAATATGAAGTCGTTTTCCTCCCATAAACCATTAACACTTAATATGGCTTAATGTATTAAGATGCAATTAAAAGATCAAAATCGATATACAGTTTATTAATATAATGTATATGTAGGCTATATAGTGTTTTCCTTCGCAAAACGTGGCATAATGTGGCATAACGGATTAAGATGATAAAGACTAAACTCAATATGCTCCTATTCATTATTAAAACAACTACACACAAGCAGGTGAGTCCAGAATAAACGCAACGCCGCGTACATTCGCGTTTTCCCATAAAGAATAATATCTACAGCTGTTTTATATCATTGTCTTTTGTTTATATTGATTTTCTATGGAAGGAAAACGTCTATTTAACACATTATGCTCTGGGCACGTCTGCTTGCCTATACAGAGTTGGTCCTTTTAATATCACATAATGCCTTTCTTATGGCCCGTTCATATTTGCTGATATATCGTTTGACAACAGTATCTTAATACATTAAGCCATATCAAGTGTTAATGGTTTTAATGGGAGGAAAAAGCTTAACGAGAGACTCTGCGCATTACGTTCATATTCTGCTGTTCTGTGGCCACGGATTTGTGGGTCTTGTTTTTATGTATGACTTGCAGGACCCTGTACGTTATGCTATTAGATTAGTTTGAATCGTTTAACGACCACAGCATCTTGTCTCTATTGGAAACATGCACCATTTGTGTGGATTGCAAGTGAGGTAGCAGGTAGCTGAGAGTGCAAGTGGCGATTGCGAGTGGCATTGTAATTTAGTTTATGTTTTCTTGTCTTCACCACCTGGCTACTGTTGTAAAATGTTGAGAGATTCAATAAAAAAAAATAAACAAATAAACAAAATAAAGTAAAAACAAAATCGACTGCAAGTGACGTCACTTCTGGAAGCGCAGTTGTCTGAGAGTGCAGGTGTCTGAGAGTGTAGGTGCATGTCTGCAGCCAGACCCTTCTCCAATTTTGAGCTACATATATCAACTGATTAATAGGCTAGTCAACACATTTAAAAACACATTTGATAAAATGTGTTTAAATTTTCTTTATTTCTTAATTTATTTATTTTTATTTCTTTGGTCAGACATTGGGAAAGAAATAAAATTGCGATATTATGTTGGATCGATAAGCTTAATTAGGCGATATATTTTGCTGAGTATGCAGTTGGCCTGGAAGCATGGGTGGTTTTGTCCTGTCTAAAACCGCCAGTAGGTGGCAGCCTAACCCTGTCGTAAATTAATGATTCATTTAAAACACAGATTCATGCAAGTACGAAATATTCCAGCTTTCTTCTTTGTGTTGGTGAAACAAAGCAATAACGGACAATATTGTGTCCAAAATGTAACTTGCCTAAGCTATATTAATTTCCTCTTTGTTGAACTGTAAAAAATCAATAGCCTACCATATTCACGACCAAGCTCGAGCTGATATTTAGCAAACGACGCTATTGCTTGCGTGATAATGCTTAACTATATCAGATGTTATAAATATTCAAAAACAAATGCTCAAACAGGGATATTTTTGCCCTCATAACTTGAATTATTCCAAAAGGTTTATCATCATGCAGTAAATGCGTTTGGACATGCTCAGTGTCAACAATTATAATATTAGTCCTAGCCTAAAATCTTTTCTGTACGTGAATTCACCTTTAAAAATACTTATAGTAGGCTATATAGATTACCTAGGTTATATTTTAACTGTGTAAAGCATTATCATTTTATAGTGATTTAATCAATATAATAGGCTACTTAGTAGATCATTAGAGTATCAGTGTTGCTATTCATCATTAAAAACTGTTTGAGTGAATAACTCGGAGGTGTAATCTCCCGCTTTGTCCTGCTTTGTTTATTTTTGCCATTTTTGCTTTTATTTCGATAGATTATTGGCACAGAACTATTAACTAATTGTTAAGTAATATATCATTGTGGTTATGAATTTAGAATTAGTTAGTAATGTGCCTTAACAAGTAAAGTCATAACATGATATCTTTGCAAATAATTAGGTAATGATTAATTAAAGCAGACCCAAAATGCATGGCTCCAACTCATTAAGGCACATGACTAACTAATTCTATATCCATAACCACAATGAAATATTACTTAATAAATTAGTTAATAGTTCTGTGCCTCAACAAGTCACAACATAATGATACATTGGAAAATCATTAGCTAATGATACATTAATACATTATGACACATTTAATTAATAACAATTTATTGATTACTTAATCTATGAATCATATAGAATGTTTATTAGTTGCTGATGTAGTAATCATTAATAAATGGTTTAGTTCTTCATGAATTATACATTAACTCATGATTATCTGTGCATTAATTAAGCATGAATTAATGTATATTTGTGCAGGTATTGTAAAGTGTTACTGAAGATACTGCACTTACATGTTTGGTAGAAGACAAAATAAGTTAAATTTACCCTGATCTTCAAATTTGTCTGAACAACAGCAGGGACCATTAAGGGACTCATTAACAACTATCACTAAACAAAAAAACACAGCTGTGGATCATTCAAGTAACAACAAAGAATTAAGAATCAAGCATATGCAAACTTTTGAACGGGTCATTTTTATAAATTCAACTATCATTTTCTCTTGTGGACTATATGTAAACACCTTTTATGTGAAATAACATATTCAGGTCAGTACTAACTAAACAATAACATGCATTTTGTGTGATAATCCCTTTTATTTTGGTAAAATAATAAACATTTTGCTGATTCTGCAAGGTGTATGTAAACATTTGAATTCAACTGTATTTATTCATTTATTTATTTTTCAACTATGCTACAGAATATGTATTCACCATTTTCCCCATGCTGTGTGCTGGGTGCTGTGGATAACAAGTTTTGTCTTTGCATGTTTTATGACTGTGTTTCAGTTTCACCACTGATGGGAATAAATATACTGCCAGACAGGACAGTGGTGCAGAGTGATTGCCATCAACCCTGCATGTCAACAGCTTCATTCAGTCCAAAATGATGTTTAAATGGAGGACTTCACAGAGAGGGTCTGTGGCCTGTTTGCCACTACCCACATGCCCTGCATTTAGGGGTGATGGTTATGAGACTAGTCGCCTAGTTGTTGTTAAGATAGTTAAATTTTTAGATAGTTTTAAGATAAATAAAGTTCTCTCTCTTTCAACATTGATTCCCAATCCAGCCCTCAAGAGGCATGTGTTTGTTTCATTTATATTCATGCATACTTAAAATGCTTTCATGGCTGTAAATTGTTGATGCACTGGGTAGCAAACACCATACTAAAATATTTTGAAATGTTTTAATAAAAATACTTTTGTAAATATCTTTCTGGATTGTCTTTTGATTTGTAATTTTATTCAGAATTATATTCTTCCTGTTGTTTAACATATTCAGTAGTGTTACGATTTTATATGTCTAGGACTATCGTTTTGTACACTGAAAAATAATTTGTAAAGACTGTTGACAATCTGGATTTAGACCAAGCAGTCAGACTTTTAGCGTACATATGAAGATATCCGTCCCAAATGGGCTTTTTGCCGCATATAGACGTATCTGTGTGTATTTTACCACATGGAAATTCAATATTTTAAATTCATTTTCTTTCAATATTATGTATATTTATTCATTTAACCTTTACATGCTAACATTAGCTTCAAAAGTGTTCACATTGGCTAACGGTCAGCAGCCGTACACGACGGAAAACTTCAGCAAACATTTTAAAAGGTGAATTTTTCATAAAATGTACAAGATATACAGTGGTTGCGCGTACATTAAAGTGATGCCACTCGATCACGCGCTCATTTGATTGACACTTGCTTGTAGCCTATCTCCCAATTGGCTATATTATATTACTTTTTTTGAGCTGCACATATAGCACTCTTAAATGCAATAATCATAATTTTCCTAAATAACTTTTCTTGTCAGCTTACCAACAATTTGATATGTATAAATACATGTATTGGTCTTACCTGTGTTATTTTCCACTTTGTTTTCCATTCTGAAAACGATGGTTTTCAGTCTGTAATAGGGGTGGTGAACGTCGGTCCTGGAGAGCCGCAGCCCTGCAGAATTTTGCTTCAACCCTAATCAAATGCACCTGAACAAGCTAGTCAAGGTCTGAAGGGTTACTAGAAAGCTACAGGCAAGTGAGTTTTAATTAGGGTTGAAGCTGAACTCTGCAGGGCTGCGGCTCTCCAGGACTGGAGTTCACCACCCCTGGTCTATAACATACTTTTAGAGCAACCTAATTTTCTTCATGCATGGGGAATGCATAGGGCCTAATTGTACCCTATGTTCAATTATATTATTGAAGGGTATCATGTTTTTGATGTTTAAATGAGAGTCTAACTGCTAAAAACAGACTCATGATTTGATGACATCTTTAATTACAGTAGCTACTCCTATTTTCCTTTTCCAAAAATTAAATATCAATCAGATTATTTTGTTGTTGTTGTTGTTTTGCATTTGCATTTGCATCCCATTATCACAGTTAAAAAAGGGAGTTTGTTTTAAGGAATATACCCTTTAAGGGGAGACGCTGCAGGCAAAAACACTGTTTTTTTCAGGGATCTGTCAAATTTAAGATTTTGGGCTTTTTTGTTTTTCATTAAGTGTTTTTTTATAGATTAGAAAATATCCAAAAGACACTGTTAAGTGTTTCTTTTATAGCAACTGTATTTGTATATATAGTTTTTTTTCTCCTACACTGAGCTATAAATCTCCACTTCAGTAGCACTCACACTGTAACCGGGTCACAGACGGAGGCGGAGATGTAGGATCCATGTGCGATTGTTTATTAGCGTAGTCAAACAGGCGAGGTTCAAACAACAGCAAACGGGAACAACCAGGGTAATCCAAAGCGTAAACGACAGTCCACCAAAACAAGGGCAGGGTGAATAAACAGTCCGGTCGGCAACAAGAAACACGAAACAAGGAAAAACGCTCAGGATTGATAGATAAACTAGTCAAAACTTCGCGGGCGATTCCCCGCAAAGTTTTGACTAGTTTATCTATCAATCCTGAGCGTATAAATGGCCGACTACAGGAAGTGACCCGGGAGAACCGGAACCGGAAGTGGGGGTCCCAGGTACGGGGCTGATGGGTAATGTCATACTAAAAGTCCGGTGATGGTTCCCGCTGACGGCGGTTAGAGGGAGCCACAGAGACCGCCGTGGTAACAGAGCCCCCCCCCGCGAGTGACTCCTGGCGCGAGGAGGTACCCGTCGCCGGGGTCTACCCCTTCCTTGGGGTGCTGGTCGATCTGGGTGATTTGTGTGGAATTCCGTGATGAGAGAGGGGTCCAGGATATCTCCGGAGGCGACCCATGATCTTTCCTCTGGGCCAAAGCCCTCCCAGTCGACCAGGTACTGCAACTGACCTCTCCGGCGACGGGAGTCCAGGATGGTATTAACCCGATAGACCTCCTCGCCATCCACGATAACGGGGGGCGGTCCCTGGGAGGCGGCCTCTTCTAGGTTCTCCACTCCTTCCAGGTCGCCAGCGGGCTTGAACAAAGAAACATGGAAAGTGGGTGAGATACGATATTCAGCAGGGAGATCAAGGCGGAAAGACACTGGTGTGATTTGTTTGATTATTTTGAAAGGACCCACGTACCTGGGATTTAGTTTTCTGCAGGGCAGGCGGAGACGCAGATCTCGGGTCGACAGCCAGACCCATTGTCCGGGCTCGTACAGAGGGTTGGGACGGCGCCTGTGGTTAGCCTGGGCCTGGGTGCGCCGCACTGCCCCCTGGAGGTGAACGTGAGCTTGGTTCCAGGTCTCCTCGCTGTTCTGGAGCCAGGAGTTTATTGCCGGAAGCTCTGAGGGTTCCTCGGACCAAGGGAACAGGGGCGGCTGGAAGCCCAGTACACACTGGAACGGTTTGAGGTTAGTGGAAGGCTTGCGTAGGGAATTCTGGGCGTATTCTGCCCAGAACAGGTACCGGCTCTAGTCCTCCTGGCGATTCTGGCAGTAAGTTCGTAAAAAGCGAGTCAGTTCTTGATTCAACCTCTCGACCTGGCCATTCGCTTGAGGGTGGTAGCCCGACGTGAGGCTCACGTTGACTCCTAGAAGGCGGAAGAAGGAGGCCCAGAGGCATGAAGTGAACTGCGGTCCCCGGTCCGAAACAATATCCTCCGGCAGTCCGTAGAGTCTGAAAACCCAGTTGCAAAGAACCTCAGCCATTTCCAAGGCTGAAGGGAGCTTGGGTAGGGGAATGAAACAACAGGCCTTGGAGAACCGGTCAACCACTGATAGGATGGTGGTGTGTCCGTTGGAGGGTGGTAGGTCTGTAACAAAGTCTACGGCGACGTGGGACCAGGGACGCTGAGGCACGGGAAAGGGTTGAAGGAGGCCAGCGGGCAGGCGACGAGGGACCTTGGCGGTGTTACAAGCAGCACAGGCCCTAATGAAGTTGATGGTATCCATGCGTATGGTGGGCCACCAGAAGCGGTTATTAAGCAGGTGGAGAGTGGCCTCAATGCCAGGGTGACCGGAGCTCGGAACAGAGTGAACCTCCGACAGAACTCGCGATCTCAGGCTGAGTGGCACATAAGTGAGGTTGACAGGGCATTCCGCCGGTGGGGGGTCCTGAGTTTGAGCCTCCGCGATCTCAGTCATAATGTCCCAAGCCACCGGCGCGGCAATGATGGAGGTAGGTAACACTGGTTCTGGGGTTTTGGCAGGTTGACCGGGTTCATGAATGCGGGAGAGTGCGTCGTCCTTAGTATTCTGCGAGCTGGGGCGATATGTCACTTGGAAATTGAAGCAGGTGAAAAAGAGGGCCCACCTGGCCTGGCGATGGTTGAGCGTCTTGGCGGACCGGAGGTATTCAAGGTTCCTATGATCAGTTAGCACAGTGAAGGGGTGTTTAGCGCCCTCGAGCCAGTGTCGCCACTCTTCCAGAGCCAGTTTTATAGCTAGTAGCTCGCGGTTACCCACGTCATAGTTGCACTCTGCCGGAGTCAACTTGTGGGAGAAGTAGGCACAGGGGAATAACTTGGGTGGCTCCCCCTGCCGTTGGGACAACACTGCTCCGACGCTGGTACTGGATGCGTCCACTTCGACTACAAAGGGTTTCTCGGGGTCAGGGTGGTGTAAGATGGGTGCTGAACTGAATCTTTGACGGAGATCGTCAAAGGCCTGCAGGGCTGCCTGGGACCAGGTGAGACATGAGGTGCCTTTCTTTACCATAGCCGTGAGGGGGGCCGCCACGGTGCTAAAGCTCCGTATGAAGCGACGGTAAAAGTTGGCGAACCCAAGGAAGCGTTGGAGCTCCCGAAGCGTAGAAGGCCAGGGCCAGTTTAGGACAGCCTCCACCTTCTTCTCGTCCATCGCTACCCCCTCGGAACTGATTATATATCCAAGGAAGGAGATCTTATCTTGATGGAATACGCACTTCTCCTCCTTGGCGTAGAGTTGGTGTGAAATGAGTCGTCGTAGTACGGCCCGGACATGCTGGACGTGTTCGGAGTTGGAGTAAATCAGGATATCGTCTATATAAACAATCACCCAACGATTCAGCATGTCTCGGAATACCTCGTTGATGAATGCCTGGAAACACGAAGGACTGTTGGCCAGGCCGAAGGGCATGACCCGATACTCATAGTGCCCCGAGGTGGTGGAAAAGGCCGTCTTCCACTCATCCCCCGCGCGAATCCTGATGAGATTATAAGCAGAGCGCAAATCCAGCTTGGTGAAGAGCTTGGCTGATCGCAGTTGTTCTAGAGCTGATGGGACTAGAGGAAGAGGGTAGCGATACTTGATGGTTACCTCATTAAGGCCGCGATAGTCGATGCAGGGACGAAGACCACCGTCCTTCTTTTTAACAAAGAAGAAGCCCGCTGAGGCCGGCGAGGTGGAAGGTGTGATGAAGCCCTTAGCCAGTTCCTCCTGGATGTATTTGTGCATGGCCTCCAATTCTACCTGGGATAGAGGAAAAATCCGACCCTTCGGAGGAGTAGCTCCCGGGATGAGATCGATTGCACAATCCCCAGGTCGGTGTGGAGGTAAATGAGTAGCCTTGGCTCGACTAAACGCCTCCAGCAGGTCCTGGTACTCAGAGGGTATGGAGCTGGTGAGGCCGTGTTTGCTGTGTGCTTGTGCTGGCTTGACTTGGGTGTGCAGACAGTGGGGATGGCAGTGTGGTGACCAACGGGTGATGGTGCGGTCGGTCCAGGCGATGGTAGGTCCATGTTGGTTTAGCCAGGGGTATCCCAGAATGACAGGTGAGTGAGGAGATGCGATCACGAAGAAGCGGATGGTTTCCTGATGTGAGGGTTCGATGAGGAGAGTGAGGTCGTCAGTTGTGAGATTGATTCGACCAGATCCTAGTGGTCGCCCGTCGAGGGCCTCCACTGACACATGTGGGGAACAGGAGAGAGTGGGTAAGTGGTTGCTTTTAACAAAGTCGGCGTCGATGAAATTACCGGCGGCGCCGGAATCTATTAAAGCGTTGGTATTAATGACGACATCTCCTAACTTAAGAGTTACTGGTATGTTACAGCAGTTAGAAGTAGAATGATCAGAACTCACCGAGGAGGGTTGTCGTGGAGGGCGAGTGGGACAATTGGCTCTGATGTGTCCTGGCTGGTCACAATACAGGCAGAGGTTACCCCGAAGTCTCCTTTCTCTCTCCTCCAGTGTCAGCTTGGTTGTTCCTAGCTGCATGGGCTTCGCGGGTGCCTCGTGGGGAGCTGTTGGCAGCTGCATAGATGGAGCTGGACGGCTGGATCTCCGTGCCCGCATTACATTATCCACCCGGATAGACAAGTCGATGTATGGTCTAGAGAGAGGTCCTCGTCCCGGCAGGCCAACTCTACCTGAAGGTCGGGGTTGAGTCCCTTTCGATAATGCAACTTGAGCGGGTCATCGTTCCATCCACTCTGCGCCGCAAGGGTGCGGAAGGTTAAAGCGTAATCCGCCGCGGACCTCCTGCCCTGACGAAGCGCCATGATTTCCTCTCCTGCCTCACCGCTCTCGGAGCTTGGCTGAAAGACCCCCTGGAACTGCTGCAGGAAGGCGGCGAAGGACGGGAAGGTGGGACGGTCAAGACGCCAAACAGCAGTGGCCCAGTCCAAGGCTCTTCCGGTGAGGAGCGAGCAGACAAACGCGATCTTTCCCTCCTCGGTAGGGTAGAGGTGCGGCTGCTGATTCACGAAGAGTGAACACTGTAGCAAGAACCCTTTGCACTTGGCGGCTGTGCCATCGAACTTCTCAGGGAAGGCCAGTTGCGGACTGGCGGTGGCAGGCTGGATTGCCGGTGGCGGTGGAGTCGCGGGAGGAGCGGCAGGAGGAGGAGTTAGTTGGAGTCCTTGCAGCGCTCTCACCAACTGTCCCGTAAGGTCGGTGAGACGGTCCAGTTGTTGCCCGTGCACCGCTAGCGTCGAGGCTTGAGCGGACAGCTCCGATGCGATCTGTAAGACCGAGGGAGGAGGGGCCTGTGAAGCTGCATCCGACGAGGTCGGGTGAACAGTCGCTGCATCCGATGTTGGCGAAGTTTTCTGTAACCGGGTCACAGACGGAGGCGGAGACGTAGGATCCATGTGCGATTGTTTATTAGCGTAGTCAAACAGGCGAGGTTCAAACAACAGCAAACGGGAACAACCAGGGTGATCCAAAGCATAAACGATAGTCCAGGCAAACTAGTCAATAGGCAGGCAGCAAAACAAGGGCAGGGTGAATAAACAGTCCGGTCGGCAACAAGAAACACGAAACAAGGAAAAACGCTCAGGATTGATAGATAAGCTAGTCAAAACTTCGCGGGGAATTGCCCGCGAAGCCAGGGTATAAATGGCCGACTACAGGAAGTGACCCGGGAGACCCGGAACCGGAAGTGGGGGTCCCAGGTACGGGGCTGATGGGTAATGTCATACTAAAAGTCCGGTGATGGTTCCCGCTGACAGCGGTTAGAGGGAGCCACAGAGACCGCCGTGGTAACACACACATACCAAGCCTTACAGTTTTATTCCTGTCTGTATCCTGAAGGTTTTTACAGAGAGATTTGTTCATATGTAATTAGCTTGATTATATACAACATTTTATTCCCCCTACAATTGTGAAATTATAGTTTTTTCTGTCAAGTAAAGACACATTTTTGTACTAGAAATGTGTGCATATGAATGCATATTTCATTATTATTATTATTATTATTATTATTACTATCAATATTTAAACAGTTGAATACATTTTTTTCAGGATTCTTTGATGAACAGAAAGATCCAAAGATCAGCATTCACTTGAAATAAAAAGCTTTTGTAACATTATACATCATACTATTCAAAAGCTTGGAGTCTATTTTGAGAAATTAATGATAAAAATAAAATAAATAAATTATTTAGCAAGGATGCTTTAAATTGATCAAAAGATGAGATGTCGTGATAAAGACATTTATGATGTTACAAAAGATTTCTATATCAATTAAATGCTGTTCTACTTTTAATTCATCAAAGAAAACAAAGAATTCTACTGAGCTGTTTTTAACATAAATGTTTTTGAGCAGCAAATCAAAATATTAGAATGATTTCTGAAGGATAGTGTGACTGGATCATGAGTAATGATGAAAAAAATCAACTTTGTCATTACAGGATTAAATTACATTTTAAAATATATTCAAATAGAAAACATTTAAAATAGTAAAAATGTTTTTAAAAAATTCTGTTTTTGCTGTACTTTGGATCAAATAAATGCAGGATTTGTGAGCAGAAGAGACATCTCTAAAAAACAATAAAAAGTTTACTGTTAGAAAACTTTTGACTGGTAGTGTATTAATGTCTAGTCTGATTACCCTATATTCATCACAAACTGGGCTACAATAATATATGAGCAGCATTAATGTATTTGTATTATATTTGGATGGTTCTTCTACAGGTTTTTAAAAATAAATCTGAGCACAAACACTGCAAGAGGTTATTTTCGTATTTATATATTTGTATATGTTTGCAAAATAAAACTGTTGTTCAGTATTAATGATGTGTTAGTTTATTGTATTATAGTAAATCCATTGCTGCTAATCATTTGATTTTTAACTTTTATGTGTGTCCAGTGTTGATCTAAATGCAAACTGGTTCTAATTGAACGCACAGTTGTGTATTCACCGTTGTTGAAAGGTAAGACGCTGAAACAACGTCGCGTTTTCAACGTTGATTCAATTTGCGGTAACGCTTTAGATTACAACCCGCAAAGAACTACGTAAGTAAACTGAATTTACGGTGTATGTTTCTGTAATTATAGTGTACCTATAAAGAACGTACATGTAGGTATAAGGGAACAATATGTTATATTTGGGTAATAAGGGGATAACAAACCAGATATTCAACCTGCAAAGAACTACATAAGTATACTGAATTTACGGTGTACGTTTCTGTAATTATAGTGTACCTATTAAAGAACGTACATGTAGGTATACGGGAACAATATGTTACGTTTTGGTAATAGAGAGTAACAACCAGATATGCAACCTGCAAAGAACTGCGTAAGTAAACTAAAGTTACGGTGAATGTTTCGTATTTATATTGTACCTACGTGTAAGTATAAGGGAACAATAGGTTACGTTTGGGTAATAACGGGGTAGCAAACAGATATCCTACAAATAATTTATAATGGATTAATTTAAAAAACTTAACAGGTACCTGTTCTATTAAATCGTACGTTTGGTGTATCTATACGTAAGCTTTTTAAAATTACTGGGAAAATATACTCTTGTTCCATGTAGTTACAGGGTAAGTGTGCCATCTGCGGACTGTAAATTAAAGTGGCGATTGTTCCCCTCTTGTTCAACGAAGTTACAGCGTACAATACATATAACAACGCGACGTAAAATGTGGTTCTACAAAATGTACATTTATTTACATTTTTACAGACACTAAATGTACAATACTGACATATTTACATCATCTAAACATTTAACGTTTACTTAATATGAAATTATAACATTTCATTCTGTTCTGTGTGATTTCTGTTGCCAGCTCGTTTCCAAGATTAGGTCTACATCAGTGGCGATTTCTTTAAGACTGCAAGGGAAGCTCAGCTTCCCCTATAATGTCACAAAATTAATGGTCAAATTATGTACTATTGTATTAACATTTTATTGACTAAAAATGCGTTAGAAAACGTTCATCTCAAAGACGAGTTCGTTCAGAATCAGTTAGATATAGCAGGTCGGCTGACTTGATTTTCTTCTCATACATTCCCGTAGCGTCACAGTGCATTTCCCCGTTGAAGCCCAGCGTCCATTGACTTCAATGCGGCTGCTTTGAACGTTTTTTTTCAGTGCTTTGAAACTAGACGGTCATTGGATAAACGCTGCGATTATGTCCCGCCCACGGACGCTCAGCGTCTCTGGGGGTGAATGAGGAGCAAATGAGGAGTGGGCTGGCCTGGACTCCGAGCTTCTGCGTGATGATTGGAGGGTCTGTCGAAAGATTGCATCTCCTTTTGACTGACAGCGATTTTGTACTATAAGGAATCGCTGAAGCTATTCGCGCTCAGTCCCATCGCGGATTTCTCAAGTTCAGTCGAAATAAAAACTGCTGCAACATATTTCTTTATATTTGCTTGGCGAAATTGCTTGATTTTCATCATACATTTCACACAATTATACACCACATTCCTTGTTTCACTTTTACAGAGTTTAATATTTTTTTTAGATCGTTCATTCATTCATTCATGTTAATATTTAATGTAGTAATCATATATATATATATAGATTACTACATTAAATATTAACATGGAGGATGACTATAAATTAATATAAATAATATATATATATATATATATATAGTAATCTTGAAAAATTTTAACATAACATAATGAAACCTTATATTTCTATTAAAATACTTTATAAATAAATAAATAAATAAATAAATAAATCTCCATAATAACCTTATTTAAATTGCAAAATATTTATACTATATAGTAGCATCTGACTAAAAGAAAAAATACATCATATTTTGCATAATAAAACTAAAGCTTTTTTTTTTTTTACGATTGTTTGCATTGTGACTTACTTATGACAATAAGGCACATTCTTGTGGATAAATAAATAGACAATTTTATGATGTAGGCCGAAAATGAGCTTCCCCTATTTGACAGACCAGTAGCCGCCACTGGTCTACATAATGTTATCATGACTACACGTTAAACCCTTAAAATAAATAATATTTCTGCAATCGTTTAATCATTCATGTAATATTAACTTCGTTTGCCGTGGTGGAACACAAAGGCGTTTTCTCTAACATGCTGTGACTAACAATAGAACCATAAAATACACCGAACACGCATCATAACTACAAATTAAACAATTTTATTTGTGTGCTGTAACCCAGATCTTCAGAATCCATAAGATTTGCGAGGACCAGAACCAAATTCAAGGCTTCGTCCGGCGATCTTCATCTCCATCTCTAGCAGCAAGTCCAGCAGCAACAGCCATAAACCCGTGCTAAAGTGCATTTTGCGACAGGAAAATCGGACGTTCATTGGCTCTCGCCTGCATTCGTCACAGATTACGACATGCCGTGTTTCTGGTGAGATGTGTTGGAATGACGCGCGGGCGCCTTCGAGGAGTGGATCAAGACAAGAATCTGGATAATATTTTCAGCGATTAACAATTTAAATTCTGCTCTCATCCTACTGCACCTCAAACCTACAGTATTCCCCCAGAGAGGACTGCGGCTGCAAACGCATCGTTATTTGAATTACTTTTTTTGTATGGCTGTTGACATTTTTGCAATAAATAAATGATTGTGATTGCACTTTCCTGTTTTTTATATTTTTATTACTGTTCAGTCATAGTTAACGTTAGGTTTAGAGGTAGAAGTGGGATTAGCGACTAAAAAAAATATTTTTAGATATATTTTCAGATTGTGTGTTTATGTATTGAACCTACCCTGTAACTTCCTTGAACAAGAGGGGAACAATCACCACTTTAATTTACAGCCCGCAGAGGGCACACTTACCCTGTAATTACATGGAACAAGAGTATATTTTCCCAGTAATTTTAAAAAGCTTACGTATAGATGCACCAAACTTACGATTTAATAGAACAGGTACCTGTTAAGTTTTTAAGTAATTCCATTATAAATTATTTGTAGGATATCTGTTTGCTACCCCGTTATTACCCAAACGTAACCTATTGTTCCCTTATACTTACAGGTACAATATAAATACGAAACATACACTGTAACTTCAGTTTACTTGCGCGGTTCTTTGCAGGTTGCATATCTGGTTGTTACCCCCGAATTACCAAAACATAACATAGCCTATTGTTCTCTTAAGAGAAGAAGTATAATTATACCTACACATACGTATTAATAGGTACACTATAATTACAGAAACGTACACCGTAAATTCAGTATACTTATGTAGTTCTTTGCAGGTTGAATATCTGGTTTGTTATCCCCTTATTACCCAAATATAACATATTGTTCCCTTATACCTACATGTAAGTTCTTTATAGGTACACTATAATTACAGAAACATACACCGTAAATTCAGTTTACTTACGTAGTTCTTTGCGGGTTGTAATCTAAAGCGTTACCCAATTTGCAAAATCAACTCCTAATACAACGCTAATCCAACGTCTACAGAACGACCTCAATTCACCCACGTTAAAGGTAAAACGCTGAAACAACACTGCGGTAAAGCCAGCCGCGGTTCAGAAAAACACGGTCAAGCCAGCCGCGATTGATTTTAGCGTGCGCGCATATTACAGTGATTACGGTAGTTTCAGGACCAACACAGAGAGAACGCGCTTGCAGAGCGCTTTTCATTTAGACGCCCAGGACTGAGAGATAATACAAAATGCTCGTGAATTTTTACTTGCTTATTTATTTGCATTTCTGCTTTAATATCCCTGTTATTTATTGGTGACTTTGACGGTTGTCTGTTACAATATTTTTCTTAAATATTCACCTTTCAAATAATTGTTTTATATAGATGAGTTACAGCAGAATTCGTAGAAAACAGACAAAATAACGTATTTAGTCTTTCTAAATACCAGAATTGATTTTTAATTTGTTTTACTGTTCAAAAGTAACAGTTATTCTTCAATGAATGTTTTCTTTAATGAGGTTTGACGTTTTCTTTGAAAGAGAGGGCAAATAAAAAATGTTCACAATGGAAAAAAAAAGTTAAATTAAACGCCTTTATTTTCACTCAGAGACCTATGAAAAAATAAATTCTAGTAAGTATAAAATGCCATGGTCAGTTTTTATCCCATACAATGTGCACACATTATATGAATTAAAAAAAAATAAATTTGAGATATAAGATATTACTGCACTTTAGAGGGGTATAAAGACCCCATTTCTAATAAGTAGAAAAAAACAATGATCAATTCTTATTCAGGACGTCCCATACTATATACACACCACATATGAAACTATTTTACTGCAGCATTTATGAGATATTGGACATTATTATACTTTAGAGGGGTATAAAGACCCCATTTTTAATAAGGCATTTTAAGGGTAATAATGTCACATATCTAAAAAACGCTGCAGTGAAATAGTTTGAGATAATGTGTGCATATAGTGTGGGATGTCCCCTATAAGAATTGGCCATTATATTTTTCAGCTTATTAGAAATTAGGTCTGTATAGGGCTCTGAAATGTAATAATGTCGTATATCTCCAAAACACTGCAGTAAAATGGTTTGATATGAGGTGTGGATATAGTGTGAGACGTCCCCTATGAGAATTGACCATTGTTTTTTTCTACTTATTAGAAATGGCGTCTTTATAGGCCTTTAAAATTTAATAATGTCCCGTAATTCCAAAACACTGCAGTAAAATGGTTCGAAATGAGGTGTGCGTATAGTATGGGACGTCCTGAATAAGTACTGGTGTTTTTTTTTCTCTACTTATTAGAAATGGGGTCTTTATACCCCTCTATAGTGTAATAATGTCCCATATCTCAAAAATGCTGCAGTAAAATAGTTTCATATGAGGTGTGCATATAGTATGGGCGTCCTGAATAAGAAGTGGTGGTTGTTTTTTTCTACTTATTAGAAATGGGGTCTTTTTACCCCTCTAAAGTGCAGTAATATCTTATATCTCAAAAAAGTATATATTTTTTTTAATTCATATAATGTGTGCACATTGTATGGGATAAAAACTGACCATGGCGTTTTATACTTACTAGAATTTATTTTTTCATAGGTCTCTGGAGTGAAATAAAGGCATTTTATTTAACTTTTTTGTTCCATTGTGAACATTTTTTTATTTGCCCTCTCTTTAAAAACAAACGTCAAACCTCATTATAGAAAACATTCATTGAAGAATAACTGTTACTTTTGAACAGTAAAACAAATTAAAAATCAATTCTGGTATTTAGAAAGACTAAATACGTTATTTTGTCTGTTTTCTACGAATTCTGCTGTAACTCATCTACATAAAACAATTATTTGAAAGGTGACTATTTAAGAAAAATATTGTAACAGACAACCGTCAAAGTCACCAATAAATAACAGGGATATTAAAGCAGAAATGCAAATAAATAATAAAATAATAAAATAACAAAATTCACGAGCATTTTGTATTATCTCTCAGTCCTGGGCGTCTAAATGAAAAGCGCTCTGCAAGCGGGTTCTCGCTGTGTTGGTCCTGAAACTACCGTAATCACTGTAATATGCGCGCACCGTAAAAATCAATCGCGGCTGGCTTGACCGTGTTTTTCTGAACCGTGGCTGGCTTGACCGCAGTGACACAACGTCGCGATTTCAACGGTGAAACAACGTTGTAATTTCAAGGTGAAATGACGTCACAATATCAACGTTGATCCAATTTGCAAAATCGAAACATAATCCAACGTTGATTCAACCATGGTACCCGACGTTGTTGTCTGTGAATATTTTGCCAATTACCTATTTAAGTTCCACAAGGGTAGATCCCTTAGCGGGGCTACTGATGACGATCAAAATATTTAAATCTTTTTTTTTTCTTTTCTTACATCCTAAAGGGTGGCGTAGAGCAAAACGCGAGGAAAGGAAAGAGAAATCACACACACACATACACACACATATATGTATATATATATATATATATATATAAGAAATTATATATATATATATATATATAAGAAATTATATATATTGAAAGTTTTTTCTTAGATTTCTCTGTCCATTATCTTTCCTTTTACATCCTAAAGGGTGGAGTAGAGCAAAGGAAGAGACACATCTGATTAGCTTCCGTTTAAACACACACACTTCCTGTAGAAATTAATCAGATTTGTGTCTCTTCCAGTATGGGCGTTCCTTGAGGCTGATCCAACTTTGTTTATGTTGCTAACGCCGGGCAAATTACGGGTCATTTCTCTTTCCTTTCCTCTTTCCTTTTTTGCGTTTTTGCTCTACTCCACCCTCCACCCTTATGTAATGTCCATTTCACTGGACGCAGGGTCTGAAGGGGTTAAAAAAATTCTCAATGCTCAAATTGAAACATTTAAAATGAATTAAAGAATGAGAGAATTATACAGAATTATAAGAATGCTTCTTATAATCATACCTGCTAAAACGGGAACTGGAACCAAAAGGAAACACATAATAGCACATGATGTATTCATTTTGTTGTTGCCGAAAACACCTATACAGACTGATGTAGTTTTGCTTCAAATGCGCGTCTGCTTAATCCAGGAGATCGTATGGTGTCCCATTCGTCATTTTAGGTTTAAAAAAGCTCCCGGAGTCCCATCGATGCCCCCTTCAGCCGACTAAACAAGGGCAAATTGCTCAGCAGACTATCCCATAGTCAAGGCGGCGTTTCTTGTAGGCTGTCTCGAAGTGTAGGGAGGGTGAAATTTGATACATGACGAGCACCGACACCCTGCCTGAAGTTGTAACTTTTTGAAGTCGGTGAGTATTGTGGGAAAGTAAGTTATTGTGTGAGTTATAATAATTAAACTGACAACACACCGTTAGATTGTAAGGATGGGTATATTTGAGCCTATTGCAAATAAACAAATCGAATCACAGAATATGAAAGTATTGAATAAATGGACAAAACAGACAAAGTGATTCTGAGCTGGCTATTGTGGAGGGAAGACAAACATTTGCCATTACAATTTTTAAATCTGTAGCGTTGTTTAAATAGCAAATGCACCCATCCCTGGTGAAAAAACCAGCATATGCTGGTAGGTATGTTTTGATGCTGGAATGCTGGTTAGGTAGGTTTTGGTGCTAGTTTAAGCTGGTCCTTTGCTGGTTTTTGCTGGTCATGTTGCTGGTTAAGGACCAGCATGAACCAGCAAAGGACCAGCATAAACCAGCTAAGGACCAGCATAAACCAGCTAAGGACCAGCATAAACCAGCAAAGGACCAGCTTAAACCAGCATCAAAACATACCTACCAGCATATGCTGTTTTTTTCACCAGGGATCTGTTCGCCCATATGGGCGTGCTGATCTGAAGTCGAGGTATGTTCAGGTGCATTGTTGGCGCATTGCAAACAATTGCGCCATTGCCCAACAAAAACCTGGTCAAAAAGTCAGTGGAGCAGAATTTTTTATTTAAAGGGCGCGTTTATGATATGCGCCTTTCAGGCGCGCGTACTCTCTGCTTATTACAGACCCCATGGACAGTGCTAGAAAGGGTTTTATTTTTTGAGCCGTTTAATGAATCAGAGGGTCGGGGTAAATGTGAACGCAGAAAGAGCAACATAAACAGTCTTTTCAACCACATTATAATCATTATTTATGTGTTACAGACATTTAAATAACAGAAGTACTGGGATAAAAGTTTATAGTTTGGGTATAAACACATATTGTCTACAGTAGCGATCAAAACGAAACTATCTTGTATGTATAGTAACGCTTAACCTCTTCCGCCAGGAGGTGGCGACAACTGCCCGTTTTAAAAAAGTATGTCATTGAATCATTCATTCAAAAGATTTCAATAGTCAAAGCAAGTCTTAATGAAGTATGACACTGACTCCTTCACTGAATTTTTTTTTAAATTTTGTTTAAATGAATATATGAACAGTTTGTCAGAACCACTAGTAAATTACGTTATTTTGTATAGTTTTCTAATCTTTTTTCTCCAGAATTGTGATCTCCAATTTATTAAAAACATCTGGGATTCTCAATTTATGCAGAATCGTGAAGCTCTTGTTTAAATGTTGTTTATTACTGCCTATAATTCATTAAAATAGAAATGTAATTTCATAAAGTTCAAAATGCACCTACATTTTTTTTTTGCATTTTGTCTTTTTCAGTTGAATAAAATACTATTTTCCCTATATATTTAATCATTAAGGATTTCTTAAGAAAAGTTTAAAAATCTCGTGTCTCGTCTCGTTCTCGTTCTCGTGAACCCAGTGTCGTGTCTCGTCTCGTCTCGTGGGATAAGTGTCTCGTCACACCCCTAATATTTAGATATATTTAGATATTTAGAAACAAAGATCTATGTTGCAAGAAGAAATATTACAATTGAAGTTGTTGTAGAAGATCCATATTACCAATACTATAAGTGATTATATGAAAAAGTTTTTTTACCCCTTCCTGTTTTTTTTTTTTTAAGTTTTTTTGCATATTCACACTTAAATGATTCAGATCATCAAACAAATTTTAATATTACACAAAGTAAATACAAAATACTTAGAAAATTCAATTTATTAAGGGAAAAAAGCTGTCCAAACCCTCCTTGACCCTACGTGAAAAAGTAATTGCCCCCTAAACCTAATAACTGGTTGTGCCACCCTTGGCAGCAACAACTGCAATCAAAAGCAATTGCGATAACTGGCAACGAGTCTTTCACATTGATGTGGAGGAATTTTGGCCCACCCTTCTTTGCTTCTTTGTTTTAATTCAGCCATACTGGAGGGCTTTCAAGCATGAATGGACTGTTTAAAGGCATGCCACAGCATCTCTTAATTTTGTTTTGAAGAGCCTTGATAAGGATGTCAGTCTATTTATGTTATAGCAGTCTTTCTCTGCCTAAAATGACAATTCTGTGATCATTTACTCACTTTCATATTTGTCCAAACCTCTGTGACCTTTTTTTCTTCTATGGATCATAAAACTAGTGATAGTGACTTCTTTTCATACACTGTAAAATCTAATTAGTTGGGCTTACTTAAAAAAAGCATGCAAACTGATTGCCTTAAAAAAACTAAGTAATGTGAAATAGGAATAGTATGTTGTACTGGCAAATGTTTAGTTAGTATAGTTTACTTACACAAGAGGTCTAGTAACTAAACAATAACTCTAGGGGGTACTTAATCATTTACTTTAGGCTTATGCTTCACTTAGTATTGCTACTCACTGACTCCCAGAGTGCATTGCGGCATGAATAAATTATGCAATTGCTTTGTTTTACTGTTGTTGTTTTTATTTACTAATTTTATTTACTGATTTGTGTCAGTAGTAGCACAACAAAAAGAGTTAAATTGTTACCATTGTTGTGATTCACATGCTGAATGTTGAAGTCTGTAACTTGAGCACATCACCACAAATATTAAAGGACTGTCTCAACCCAATAAAGTTTCTCAAGGTGTTTATGAAGAACAATGAAATTGTAAAACATCATTAATAAATACATTAGCTAAAGAATTAAAAGATTTAGCTAATTAGAAAATCAGAATTAGAAGCTTACCTTCTAATAGCAACCTACATATTACTTTTCTTCCTTTGAAATCAAAAAGACTTCATGTTGCATTGTTGCATCAATAGAAAGAAAATCATAATAAGAAAAGCAGAGCTCCAAGTGCCCAACCAAAGGGAACATTAATCACTATAATGGTAAGTTGAAAAAAAAACAAAACCAAAAAAAAACACACACACAAACAACATTTTATGAAAATCAACATCAATTTATGAAGTCAGCTTATGTGATGTTCTCTCAAATATATAGTTGTATTGAAACAACTTTTAAAATGACTTTGGGAAATGAGTGAATGTAACTAGTGAAAAATAACTGCAGATTAACAATTAATTACTTTGCAAATTAGCAACATATTAGTGCACTGCTGCCTCTCACTGGTTTATTAATGTCATTGGTTCCTTTGTGGCTACTTGAATATTTTAAGTAAGCATCACTCAAAGCAGTAAGTAAATTGTTTTACTCGCTTGAAAGTAGCTGTAACGTAATAAAACCTAGTAAGTATAGCAACTAAGTAAAGATAACTAATTGTATCTAAGTAAGGTAAACTATTGGATTTTACAGTGTACAAGGACTTCAGAGTAAGTGTCTAAAAAGTAACCTATATGATTTGTGCATCATATTCCAAGACTTTCGAAATCATACAATATTTTTGTATGATGAAAACATAAAAATGTAAGTCTTTGTTTACAATAATGTTTGATTGTATTAGCTTCTACATAAATATCAAACCTCACTGGTTCTTGCAAGTCTTTTGATCACGTTATGACATAAGAACTAATAAGGTTTGATGTTGCTGTATTATGTCATAGTAACATCAAATCTGATATGATCAGTTCATTACACAAAGTTATTATCAGAAAACTTTTAAAATAGGCAACATGACTATTCCACTACTTTTACTGCATTTTTATAGTGTCGACTTGTCCTTTATAGAGCTTAACAGCTTAACACTGGTAATTTTCATTGTATGGAGTGAAGATATGAATATTTTTGCATGTGTTTGGAGTGGTATGTTAGTGAGTAAATGACAGTTATCATCTTTGCAAGCCCAGAGATTTCAAACTAAAACAGGGTCTGCAGTGTTTTTGAAAGTGTCCAGAAAACACCAGAGTAGTGTAAACGGTAACACTTTATTTTGATAGTCCACTTTAGACATTCTACTAACAGTAAGTAACTTTGCAACTGTATGTCAACTAGTCATTAGAGTATTAGTAGACTGTCTGCTTAATATCTTCTAATACTCTTCTAAACTTTGCAAGTATATATCAACTTATTTTACTAACCCTAAACCTAACCTAACAGTCTGCTCTGAGAGTTAGTAGACATGTAGTTGCAAATTAATGAGAATTAGTTGACATGTAGTTGCAAAGTTACTTATAGTTAGTAGAATGTCTAAAGTGGACTATCAAAATAAAGTGTAAACGATAGGCGTAACCTTGGCAAAAGTTAAACATTTTAAAACGAATACGCACTAGTGTAAATGCAGCCTAAGAGGAAATTGAACATTAGATCTCTTAATTTGCAGGGGTCTGGGGACTACATTTGTGTAATTGCTTTTAAGTAATATTGCCTTGTTTTGTTTACATTCTATGAAGCCCAGTGACTGAAGAGGATGGGATCAAGGGTGTGGTAATTGGAATCCTAGTGGTTGCGGAAAATGTGATGAAACCTCTCCCAGCCTTCTACAATGACGTTGCCCTGGTGACTGAGGAAGAAGTGGTAATGCATCACTTGAGTGATTATACCTAATGCTTTTCTGAACCTGATGGGCCTGGTGTACGCATTAAACCTCGATATATATATATATATATATATATATATGAGAAGAGCTCAGGCGCAAAAGCCCCTAAATCTATCTGACTTCTTTCTTTAAAAAAAATGCATTTTTATCAGGCTCAGATGTGTAGGTTTCTATGTAAGTACCGGTAATTCTGATTGGGCTGAGGCTGGGATTTAGCGAGTTTGAAGTAAAAGTATTTGATGGACGTATAATGTGTCGAGAGCATTCACTCAGTATCATTATCTCATTTTTGACCGAGATGAACTCTTCATATCTATAACCCGTTTGTGTGTAGCCTAACCACATTTCATTACAACCTTGTCTATGAATGCAAAGCCACTGCAGATATATTTTCATCATCCTAAAAACTATTAAACGGACCAATCAGAGCTGCACAGTGCCTTAAAAGACTCTTTAAAATGCCCTATCACATTTAAAATGTCCTATCACTTTCAGTTTTCCAAAAATGCTGGCTGAAGTTTTCCAATGCAATGTAAGCTGCTGTAATGACAGTAAACAAACTCTGTACTCTCAACTTCTACTGTAATAACCTGAAAGGTTGTTGATCTGGATAGATGATATCTAATATGAAGGTTTGGGGTCAAAACTACATTAATGCAGTGATAAGTTAAGTAACCTTAACACCCCTTTAGCTTCCATGGGGTCACTGCATTTACTTATTTGATAAAATATAAAATAAAAAATAGTGAAGCGCTCAATACAACACAAATACATGCACATTGTGTAAACAAGGCAACATTCTTTATTTTGACTGAATCAGACCACTAGATGGCACTACATGCATTCAATTCAGATAGCAGTATTGACACGCAACATTAACATAGCCTGTCATTCCAAACATAATAGTACCACATATCCACCATATGTTAAAAAAGATTTCTCAGTAAACCAAAATTGTAATTCTTAATACTGACTTGTAATGCTCAATCAGGCAACTACTGTCACCACATACTTTCAATGCAGATGGATAAATGTGCAAACAAGTTTTGTTGTGGAAGAGTCAGCATGATCTCTGATTGCTCACTTTTAAACCGATAAAGTGATTAAATTGATAAACTGATTTTGTTCAGTTATAACTTATAATAACTGAACAAACCATTAAACAATACCAATATCTTTATTTGCTATCTTAGTACTCTTGTCAATGGCCTTGTTACAAGCAGCCAAAACATACAATAAACATAGGACAGAGTTAGCCAAAGAAAAACTCCAATGCAAAACAGCAAGCAGGATAAATGGCAGATTGCACAAAAACAAAATCAGAACCAGCAATGAAGTAACAATAAAATACTATACACACACCATAAAAGCTGTCTGGTCTGGTCTGGTCTGGACAGTCTGGTCTTTAAATAAATAATTTAAATCCCTTATAAACATATATTACACATTTACACTTAAGGGTTAAAGCTGTTAGTTCACTGTTTTTGAATGTAAGTAAATCTCAACTGGAGATCTCACAGCTTGTCAAAGCCAAATATTGCAACAGCTCTGATGTATCTTAACAAATCTCCGATTATTGTTCCATCATATGTGACATCTCCACTGCATAAAACAGAAGATGTAATGGTTTAATCTCCTTGCAAATAGAATTGATGTCTTCAGAAGATTAGAAAACATTGTCAGCATCTGTACATGGACATAAATGTTATGTAAGATATAAGACATAAATCTTGTAAAGATCCTGTAAAAATTCAATAGAAATTTCAAAGTAACCTTAAAGGAAAGCATATCAGAGCATAAATTTAAGCCTACCTCTCTGTCTTTCTGCTTGCCTTCTCATGCAGATGATTATTGCTATTGCCAAAATCACACATACCAACAGAAGGACAGAAACAGCTGATAGCAGAACACCTGTGTGATAGCTGGAAACTTCATCTTCTAAAAAGGGAAGAATTTAGATTAAGATCGTTAAGACTTTATCAGATCCTTTCTGTATTTATAAGAGCTCATTACCCAAAGTGACTTCCAATTTGACAGAGCAGGTGTATTTGTGTTTGTCTGCAGCACTGATCTCCAGACTCTTCCTCATCTAGTACGTCCCGTCACCATTGGGTAGCAGATCTCCTCCAGTGATCTCATGATGAACAGGGTGAGGTTGATGTGACGAGGGTAAAATCCTGTTGCCAAACAACTCACACGAAACCCTCCAGAATCTGAGTTTGCCTTCTGAATAATTCTGACTCTAGGTTTCACTGCGGAAGGAAAGAAGGAAAAATTAGTAATAAGGGAATATTAGGTATATACCTTTTCTGTTTACTTAGGTTTCTCTCTTTTTAAGATATTTATTCAGAGCTTTTATGCAGGCTGGGTAATATAACTTCTCAAGATGCAATTTGGATAGTTCTAGATTGCGTTTTATTGCTTTTACTGTGTAATTTGAATGAACCTGATATGTAAATTTGCCATCAACAAAACGCCGCTCATTAATCGTAGAGCCTCTATAAGCACTTCTGCTGATCATTTGTCCAAGATTATTGTCACTCTGTTCACAAAAACACATCAGCTGATAAACATGACCTGTTAGGAAACAAAGACAGTGATACAGTGATTGCCTCACACACTGAAAAACATTTGTGTTTTTACTCCATGTGCAAAATATTTAACATTATTTACAAGTATCTTCATGTATTTACATATTCTTCATTCATAAACATCAAATACAATCATGCAGTGATATAAATTATTCATGCAAAATCTGAGACAATCGCTTTAGCCAACTGAACTTACTTTCTGTGTCGTTGACAGGTCTTGGGTGATTTGATCGTTCTGTAAAATGAGAAAGTACATTATCACTTACAGACCTGAGGTTATTCAGGTCTACGACATCATCTTCATTTGTTTCATTTCCTCTTGAAACATAGACCTTTGTTTCTGAATTATAATATCCTACAGTAATGTCATCCAACATGACTAAAGCACTAAATGCTGTTTCTCCTTTGATATAAGTTGCAAGCACCGTCAAAGTGTGAGAACCTGAAACAACAGACAAAACATGTGTTAATTAGTAATTCTCCAGTGCTAGGTTCTAGTGTCAGTGGATACTAGTAGGACCTTAATTTTTGTGTAAAACTGGAATAATGACTAACTTTAATATAAAACATAAGACATCTGTGAGAATTTTTATTTATTTATTTAAACAGTCAGTCTTTCAATACTGCTGGAACTAAACTACAAAGGTCTTTTGTGGGCCTTTTTCAATTATTCTGAGCCCAGATAGCACATGTACATCTCTAAGATGTCTGTTAAATATCACTACATCTGGAAAGCATCTACTGTGTACAAACATCTGTAAGATGTCAGGTTTACATACATTCTAAATCATAAACGTCTTAAAGACATCTAATAGACGTCTATTTGAAATATGATAGGAAACGTCTTGCAGATGAGCAAACACTCTAAAACGTAGGTCTTGCAGATGTAAATGCAGAGGTCAAACAGACTTCTTCGAGATGTATGTGTGCTATCAGGGAGGACATAAAAGCTGCCTGCATGGCAAATACTTGTAAAAGAATTAGAAAAACACAACTGTTTAGGGGTTCCCGCATGCTTCTCAATACTCAGATTCATGACATTTTTATTTTGAATTTTCTAAATAAGCTAATTTCTGCAACAGGAAGGCAGTTAAATTTCAAGGGAACTACGCAATATGTTCTAATAGGAATGAACATTCAAAACAAATTAAAACATGCTTCTTATCAAGTATGTGGTGAAATCACCTGCTAAAACAGAGCCTGGAACCAAAAGGAAACAAATAAAAGCACAGGGTGTGTTCATTTTGTTGTTGACGAAACACTGCTATATGGACTAATGTAGTTTTGACAATCACAGAGAATTTTGAGAATTAAAGTTTGAGAATCACAGCTGGATCGTAACATTAAATATGAACCGTTAACTTCGGATCTGAGCCTGTCCCAAATTAGACACTTAATGTAAACTTGCGGTGTGGTCCATTAAATTCAGGAGATCGTATGGTGTCCCATCCCATTCATCAGTTTGGGTTGAAGAGTTCCCGAGCGCCATCAATGCCCACTTTGGCTGACTAAACTCAATTATAATGAGCCATAATAATTATGAAAGTTCTTTCATTTATATAGCACATTTTAAAACAACCACAAGACTGACCAAAAAAAAAATAAAATTAAGAATGAAATGAATAATTTTTGTACATTTTGTATTTTTGTATTGCATATTCACATGTGTAAATAAAAGAGAATTAATTATGTACAATTTATAAATTACAATGTGTAAATTTCTGTGATGCATCTTATATTGTTTTTACAAAACACTCTTCTATACACTTATTTTATTTTTTGTCCTGTAAATATTTTTTTACACATTAAAACAAATTGTTCTATACGTTACTGAAAATACCTTTAACAACTATTTACAGCATAGCTTAGATTTAACATTAGAAAAACAACATCAATTTTAAGTCCAGCCCTGCCTCCATGTGTTCTGGGGTCTTTGGGGAGGTGAATCTCTTGGTGGCACATGGCCACCAACTCCTCAGTGACTCAGTGGACAATGCGGTGGACAGTGGAACGAGGAGACCACTCTGTATGATGTACCACATTTCAGCCAGAAAAGAAACACCAGAGTCTCGATTGTGGCACCCCATCTGTGTTGGCGTTCACTTCTCAGAAGATCCAGCAGCACTGTCAGCCTCCCTGCTCAGCCGAAAATCAGGCCGTGTGTCACTATTATTAAAAAACCTGTCCAGCATTGGCACATTTAGGTTTATCCTGAAGTACAGGGGTCTGGTGTGATTTAGTGAAAGAAGCCATACAGAGCTCTGTTCAGGTGTTACTGCTGCCGCTGAACATTGAGATGAACAGTGCATCATTTGTTTTTATTTATTCACAGTTTTATTTTTATGGTTACTTAACTGCCTAAAATCAGGGTTGCAGTGGGCACCCAAGGGACTCACCTAAGTCATGGTATTGAGGGTGGAGAGAGTGCTGGTTATTCACTCCCCCCACCTTCAATGCCTGCCGGACATGGGACTCGAACCCACAACCTTTCGGTTACAAAACGAGGTCTGAAAATAAGGTGTGTTCAGGCACATTGCTATTGTGAGGCAACTGAAAACAATTGTGCCATTGCCCAAATAAAACCTGGTCTAAATTCAGTGGAGCAGTATTTTTTTATTTATTTAAAGGGCGCGTTAGTAATATGCGTCTATAGAAAGGGTGCACAACAGCACGTACACTCTGCTTATTACACACGTTAAAACTGTAAAAAAAATAACAAATAACAAAATAAAAAAAGCCTGCCCACTGCTCTGAATGTGTGTTCACCGTATGTGTTTTTTGACAATGCAAAGCACAAATTCTGAGTATGGGACAACTGGCTTTTCCTTACTATTATTATTCATAATAGTTATTGAATATACATTGCTTTATACTTTTTTGTTTACTTGTGTTCCTTTTTTTTTTCTTTTTATTTAGCTCTTCTGAGTTTTTATACAGGCTCAGTAGTATAATGTCTCATGACACCCCATGGACAGTTCTAGAAAGGGTGTTATTTGTTGAGCTGTGTAATTTTAAGAACCTTGATATGTACATTTTTGCTATCAAAAATGCAGTCATAGAGCCTCTAAAAGCACGTTTGGTGCTCATTTATCATGGTTTATCATCTATCTGTTCAAAAAGACTCATCAAATGATAAACTGCATGACCTGTTGGGAAAGTGATGACTTTGTATAACCTATTTCTTTAATAACTTAGCTAAATTGACTTACTGTCAGTATTGTTGACAGATCTCAGATATTTTAATCTTGTCATTAAAAACATGCATATATTCACTTATAGTATTTGTCATTTGGATCCTCTACGTCAACTTCAACTGTAATATTTCCTCTTGCAACATCTTTGTTTCTAAATATCTAAATATTTCTGATATCCTACTGTGACCTCATCAAACATAAATGTGGCACGAAATACAGGAAATGGTGTTTCTCCTTTAATGTATGTGAAAGGCAACAACAAAAGCCCTATTCAGATGGTAATTGTTTCTTATGGGGACGTAAGTGATTTTCACCATTTACTGTAGGTAGTCTGTGATTTAATTACCATCCGAATCCAGGATGTCTGTGTTCTCAGAGTGAGAACCTGCAAGAAACAATAGAAAAATATTGTTATATTAGTAATTAGTAAACCTGGGGCTGTTCCAGTGTCAGGAGTCAGTATAACTCAGAATGGAATGCACCAAATTTGCCAGTTCTTTAAGTAAGATTTTACCCCACACTTCTACCAGAGCATTTGCAAGTTTGATAGTTTGATACGGCAGGGAAGATCAGCTGTCCTTCCTGTTTCCCTGTAGCACTGTCTTACATTCGGGAAACAGCAGGAGGTCTCTATTCACGCAGGTGAGCAGGGACCCTTGGCATCTTCTGGTCTTTTTTAGAGTAAACAAAAAGATCTCTAAAGAGGACACTGACAAAGTACCGCCAAACAAAACAGAGTAGGTTATTTTTGGTATAATACAAAGTCTCAGGTTTCAAATTTTGTAAGAAATTCAAACAATTTTGAGACTCTTTAATGCGTCATGACAGAGCACCTCAGTTCAAGTGGCAGGTAAACCCGTCATCTCGTCCTTTTTACTAGGCTACATTTCTTTTGAAATGGCCTTACAGAGTAAAGGGTGAGTTTTTAAATGTATAAGCTAAATATTCATTGTAGTCCCTAAAATGTCTTAAAAGCTGCATTAATATTTAAACAATTTAAACAGTAGAAAATGCTGTTTAAAAAGGTTTAATAAGGAGAAAAAATGCTTTAGGTTCCTGTAGCTTAGTTGATTGAGCATTACTTGACAGCAAGGTCTTGACTTGGATTCGATCCCCAAGAAACACACACACACACAAAACAAACCTATTACTACCTAAACCATGTAGACAAACTAGAAAGCCAACACTAATAATAGACAGCTCCCACGTAAGACTGTGTCAAATTTGCATAGTACTTAGCACATGAATGCGTGAGTATAAAAATACAGTGAAATCATGCCTGTTAAAACAGAAGTTGGAACTTAAAGCAAACACGCAAGAACATATGATGTGCTCATTCTGTAGGAAGTAGTTTACTGTGCATGTAATACTAATATTCCAGTTTTGTAAATTCACATAAATAAAATTTTATCTTGAGGGAACACATAGAATTTCAAGGGGCATACCTCTTGGTATCTGTCTTCCTTGCCTTCTCATCCACATCGCTACAGCCAAAATCACACATATCGCACATACAAACATCAGGACTGCAGCACCTATGTGATATCTGGAAGAATCATTTTCTATAATAGGAATATTTTTTGATCAGTTAAAAAAATACTTTAAAGATAGCTTATTAAATTATTTTTATTTCCATAAGAGCTCATTACCCAAAGTGACTTCCAGTTTGTTGTCCAGACTGAGGTGTGTGACGGAGCAGGTGTATTTGTGTTTGTCTGCAGCACTGATCTCCAGACTCTTCCTCATCTGGTACGTCCCGTCATCATTGGGCAGCAGATCTCCTCCAGTGATCTCATGATCAGCTACAAGCTGCCCGTCTCTGAACAGGGTCAGGTTGATGTGACGAGGATAAAATCCTGTTGCCAAACAACCCACACGAAACCCTCCAGAATCTGAGTTTGCTTTCTGGATGAGCCTAATATAGGGTATTACTGTGTTTAAAGAAAAAAAAATCAGGTAATTTCAGAGAACTTTTCACATCTATAATGCATGGGTGTAACACAAGGGCAGCCAAGAAACAGGCAGGTAAACAGAGGGTAGTGGCTCAATAGTACTAGGTTTTATTAAATTAAAAAGGTAAAACAAACAGGCAACCAAGAGGAACAAAAACATGAAAAACAACAGGACAATGAACACAGGAGTACAAATACATAGAGGGCTAATGGGGAAACACTTAGGAACAAAGATGGGCTGATTAACTGAAGAACTACAAACTAACTACAAAAGACACAGGAAACAGTAAACGCCACAACATAAAGGAGATGACACAAGGGGTTATATAACTATGGGTCACATTTAAGTTATACTTATGAGCCTTAAGATTGTTTTTAAACATCTGGAAGACTTAGAATACAAATGTAGGGAACTAAGATGTGTCCTTGAGGACTTACTCCTTCTATTCACTTGATCTCCTCTCTTTTTAAGGTAATTCCTGAGAGTTGTTATGCAAACTGGGTGAAAGATCTTTGCAAATTCCTGCTTGAATTCTTCTAGGTGAGGTTTGATCAGTTCTTGTGCAATATTTACAGTCACGTTGTAAGTAAAAATATTGTTAAAGTAATACAGCTCATCTGTGGTGCAGCCACCGGCAGCATCTTTGATGATCATATTTCCAGGCTTGTCAAACTCCAGCAGCTCACAGACTACCAGTGTCTGATAAACTTTAAGACCTGTGAAGAAAATGAGGGATATATTGTCATGGATTGGGGAAAAAAAAAAAAAAACTTTGTTTTGCAAACCATTTTCAAGAAATGTTTAATAACTGAATAACAAAATGTCTTTGGAATTTAAAATAATAGTATAATAATTTCCTTGAATAAATGTGTGAATTATTATTTTTAAAAAAGTATAAATTATTAAATAAACATCATAAATGTTTGGAGAAGTTATATTTCAAGCCACACTACAGGCTGCTTTTTTAATTATAATAAAATATCTTAAAGGACTTATTGACATTGAAACACAGTTAGGATCTGCAGGGGGGCATCTCTATGATATAATTTCCTGTTTATGTGTTTTTCTGCATGTTGACTGGACCACATGACTTAATTTTGCAGACAAATGTTTTTCAAATATTATAAGCACAGTATTATTGTTAATAAAGAAACAAGCTGAACTTGTTATAAAAGACTTTCTTTTAATTCTATCAAATTTTGACCTCAAACACCAAAATTAATTAAAAATCAGACATTAACGATATGCTCACCTTGAAGATGTATTCAAGTAATTGAATATGCATTTATGCATTTTTAAATAGAATAATAGATTTAAAAAAAATCTTTGAGAAACCCATACTTACTCTCATTTTTGATGTAGTCTCTGAACAGTGCAGATCGTCTAAAAAAGGAGTTATACATGTAGTCACTTATAACTTTTATGTAATCTAAACCAATCACATCATCCTCATTCGTCGTATTGCCTTTTGGAATATACGTCACTGAATTATAGTATCCAACTGTGATGTCATCCAGAGTTGTTGTGCAACCAAATTTAGGGAACTGCGTTTCTCCCTGAATATAAGTTGAAAGTAACCATAAAGAATGAGAACCTGAAACACAAATTGATTGTTTGTTTGTTTTTTCCTTTTTTATTATAAATAAGTAGTTGCTTCCTATCGATTAACTATTATTCATATCTATCTGGGCTACAAAAATTGATTTAAACTATTTATTTTTGATTTAGTCTTTAAATCTTGGCAGTGACTTTCACTTTCATTTAGCATTAAAATCATATGAGTAACGCATTATTAAGGTCAGAAAGGACATGATATGCGGTAATTTTCATTAATCTTCAGTGTAATTCATTTAACAGTATTAGGTTTTAAAATTCTAATAACATGTAAAGAGGTAAATACTCAGCCTACCATATGACGCGGATGGAAGTGAAAGTACAAGTGAAAAGACGAGGACAGGAGACCCTGTCCATGTGCACTGCATGCTTTTAGTCTTAAAATATGTAAAATATGTCTTTAAACAGATATCTATCAAAACGTTACAGGCTAGGGTGTCGTCTCTTGCACTTGTTTCGGTTTCCTCAGCTGACTTCCCCATTTCGCTCGGCAGGGGGTGTGTACAGAAACAAAATCCATGCGGAATTTTTGTGCTTCAGTAGGCACCGAGAAGGCAATGGGAGATGACAGTCCTCTCACGAAAAATTTAATATGATCACCGCATTAATTTTTAAGGAATCGAGTAGAAAACAATATGAATGTTGTACATGTACTGAATGCTAAAAGAGCACCTAAAGAGACATCCTAGCAACCTCTACCTCACTTCCCTTACGAAAAATTACCATGGATTTACTATAAAACCAAAAAAACATGGTAACTACAAATAAACCATGGTTTTGATATTCTAACCATAGTTTAACCATGGATTTTGTAGTAAAACGGGTTTTACAAATGCACGGGTGCCAACTTTTAAGTTCAGCTTAGAGTAAGATATTTTTTTTTGTTTGTTTTGGAGTGGGGGGTTGGTTGGGTTGGGGGGCGAGTGGTGGGGATCTCGATTCCATATCTATTTATATGTATATGCTATACATACAAGGGAATAAAAATGCAGCTGAATGCTTTTTTTTAGCACCATTTTAAACTTGATTTAAATTCAGTATTTGCTTGCATTCATTGTGTGTATTTATACGAGTATCATTAAAGAAGGATGTAAGTTATTAACTTTTTAAATTTTACATTTAAAAATATAGTGTTTATAAAATAAAAGTGAAGCGCTCAATACAACAAAAATACATGCACGTTTATATAATAAGACCACTAGATGCCACTACAAGCATTCGGTTCACATATCAGCATGGCTTTGTCACTTTAAACATAATGATAATAGTATATATCCACCATATGATGCTTTTTAGAAAATATACCCTCTCAGTAAACCACAAATTGTAATTCCTAATATTGACTTGAATTATTAGGCAACTACTGTACAACACCACATACTTTCAATTCAGGCATATAAATGCACTATTTCCTATTTAATACTGCACAGCCGCTTTGTCACAATTCTGTATTGTTAAAAGCGGTATATAAATAAAGGTGACTTGACTTGACTTGATAAATGCACAAACAGGTTTTGTTGTGGGAGAGTTAGCATGATCTCTGATTGCTCACTTTTAAAGGGATAAATTGATTACATTAACGGATTATTACATCAAATGTTACAAAAACTAAACAAAACATGAAACAAAATACCAGTATCTTTATTTGCTCTCTCTGTACCCGTCTTATCAATGACCTTGTTACAAGCAACCAAAAAATACAATAGCATATGACAGACTAAGCCAAAGAAAAACTCCAGTGCAAAACAGCAAGCAGTATAAATGTCAAACTGTGCAAAAACTAAATCAGAACCAGCAATACAGTAACAATAAAATACTACACTACTATACAAAAAGTTGAAAGTAGAATAAACCTTCTTGACAACAGTGTTGTCTATAAATAAGTTAATTTAAACCCCTTGTAAACATATACAGATTTACATTTTAAGGAATTAACAGTAAGCTGTTAATTCACTGTTAATGAGAATGTGAGTAAGACAAATATTGCAACAGCTCAGATTATTATGTGATATCTACATTGGATAAAACAGAAGATGTAATGGTTTGATCTCCTTGCAAATAGGATGGATGTCTTCAGAAGATTACAAAATCTCATCAGCATCTGTACATGAACATAAATGTTATTTAACATATAAGACACTTAAAATACACTGTAAAAATTCAATAGAAATCTCAAAGTAAAAGAAAGCATACCGGAACATTAAATTAGGCCACCTGGCTTTCTTCTTGCCTTTTAATGCATATGACTATCTGCCAAAATCACACATACCAACAGCAGGACAGCAAGAGCTGATAGCAGAACACCTGTGTGATAGCTGCAAAGTTCACTTTCTAAAAGAAGGAAAAATTCAGATTAAGATCATTAAAATTAATCAGATCCTTTCTGTATTTATAAGAGCTCATTACCCAAAGGGACTTCCAGTTTGTTGTGCAGACTGAGATGAGTGACGGAGCAGGTGTATTTTTGTTTGTCTGCAGCACTGATTTTCATAATCTTCCTCATCTGGTACGTCCCGTCATCATTGGGCAGCAGATCTCCTCCAGTGATCTCATGATCACTTACAGGCTGCCCGTCTCTGAACAGGGTCATGTTGATGTGACGAGGGTAAAATCCTGTTGCCAAACAACTCAAACGAGACCTTCCAGAATCTGTGATTGCTTTCTGCATGAATCTGACTCAAGGTTTCACTGCAGGAAAACAAATTAATCATAAATATTGGAATACCCTCTTTTATATCATAAATTATAGAATTTACCACAAGTATTTTACAGTAGATTTAATTATGACACATAGGAAATCAATTAAAAACAACTTTTAACAGTTTGCAGCAGCTAAAATGTTTGTTGTACAATGTCTTGAGCACTTACTCTTTCGATTGACTTCACTCTGTCTCTTTTTGAGGTAATTTCTGAGAGTATCTACACAAATTTTGTAATAGAACTTTTCATATTTCTGCTTGAATTCTTCTAGTTGAGGTTTGAGCACTTCTTGTGTAATATTAACAGTCACAGTATAAGTAAAGTTGCTGTTAAAGTAACAAAGCTCATCTGTGGTGCAGCCCCCAGCAGCATTTTTAGTAAGCATCTTTCCAGGCTTGTCATGGTCCAGCAGCTCACAGACAACCAGTGTCTGATAAACATCAAGACCTGTGAGGAAAATGAGGGAGAAGATTGTGATGGGTTGGTCTCCATCATTACACATAGAATATGCTTATTCAAGCGACTGTATATGTATAATTAGGTCAATATATTACAAAAATACCGTCAGGTTATTGGCCTACATACCGTCATTTTGACTGTGTTGACTGAACAGTGCAGATCGTCTCACAAAGGAGTTATACATGTAGTCACTTATACCCTTTATGTAATCTGAATCAACCACATCATCCTCATTCGTCGTATTCCCTTTTGGAATATACGTTTCTGAATTACAGTATCCAACTGTGAAATATCCAGAATACAATACATAGCAACAGCCAATCACAAAATAGCGATATTCAGTTGAGCCAGTTCCCCTTCAGGAACTCGAGCCGCGTCGAAACGCTTTGGGAACGCCTTCAGCGTGACCGCGCTCTGAATCACGTGTGCAATCAAACCAATGGAAGAACGAAACGTCACAGGCGGGTGACGTCACTGACCAGGAAGCATAAAAGCATGTGCGCCAGAACGAGCGTCAGCTTCTGTCTTTCAGCAGCGCTCTGTGTTTGTCTGTGCTGTCTCTTTTTTGGTCGCAAGTTAGCACCACTTTTATTTCGAGACAGTATGTCAAAGAGTGAGAGAAAGTCAAAGAACATCAGCAAGCCAGGTTTTAGAGCGTGTGTTCCTCCCTGCTCTCGTTACATCTCGAGCGGGGATACACACGCTCTATGCGTGGCTTGCTTGGGAGCGGAGCATGCGGCATCGGCCCTCGAGCGGGCCGATTGCCCGCATTGTGACGCATTGCCTATGCGTCTGCTCCGCTCCCGGAAGGACCTCTTCTCCGCGGAGGGGTCCTTCATCAGCGTTCCCCGCGGGTCCGGTCCCGCTTCCGCCGAGGCGGAGCGGCGGCTGCACTCGTGGGGTTCGCAACTGGATCTGGTGGAGGGTATGGAGACGGGTGACCCCCTATCTTCTGCCTCACCCACCAGATCCGCTGCCCGGCCTTCGGGATCGGAAGCCCGCGCTGCGGTTTCTTCCCCCCGGGGGTCGGCCTCCACGCTCCCCATATCTTCCTCCGAGGAGGTTGATGTGGTGAGTGTGGATGAGGCTGCAGCACCTCAGTTTCCCCAGTACGAGGAGCTACTGGAGGTGGTGACTCGGGCGGTGGCCAAGCTCAGCATCGATTGGCCCGCCGAGCCATTAGTCGAACCGCAGAAGAGTAAGTTGGACGAGAGATTTCTGCGGTCTCGACCACCTCCAGCTCGCCGGAGCCTTCCCTTCTTTCCTGATCTCCACACTGAGGTGTCGAGATCATGGAATGCACCCTTCTCGTCCCGCTTGTTCATCCCCGCCTCCTATAATTACGGTTATGTGGCGGGGTTGGATGAGCGAGGGTACAGAGCGATGCCTCGGGTGGAACAGACGCTCGCGAGCTATCTGTCCCCCGAGTCTGCATCGTCTCTGAAGGCTCCGGTCTTGCCCTCCAAGCTGCTGCGAGTCACCTCAGCGCTGGTGGGCAAGGGGTACACGGCTGCGGGTCAGGCTGGTGCGTGTCTGCACACCATGTCGGTGTTACAGGCGTACCAGGCTGACCTGCTCAAAGAGCTGGATGAGGGTGAGGAGATCAAAGATAGCGATATCTCTGAGCTCAGGAGGACCGCTGATTTGTCTCTCCGCGCCACTAAGCAGACCGCCCGTGCCATTGGGCGGTCTATGGCAGCCCTTGTGGCCGCGGAGAGACATCTCTGGTTGACCCTGTCCGACATGAAAGAGAAGGACAGGGTCTTCCTTCTGGACGCCCCGCTTTCGCCTGCTGGTCTGTTCGGCAACGCCGTCAATGCCGTCGTCGACAGATACCAGGAGGCGCGTAAGCAAGCGGCGGCGTTCCAGCGGTTCCTCCCTCGCCGTCATCCGGCTCGCGGGGCTGCTGCGACGGAGCAGCCCCAGCCGTCTACCAGCTCCTCGTACCGGGAAGCTCAAAAACAGAGCGTGGCCACTCGCACTCCTCCCCATCGAGAGCGAGTGGTCAAACGCTCTAGGTCGAGGACCTCCCAGGCTAAGCCCGATCTGAGGGTCGTGCTTCAGTCGAAGAGGTCCTCGACCAAGCGGTCCTGACGGGTCGGGACTGCCGGGGGCAGCCCCATCTGGGGGGAAACGGGTAGCACCGCAGTATTCGGTGTCCGGGTCCCCCCCGTGCCCCCGGGAGATCGCCCTGCCAACCCTGCCAGTGTTTCAGGGCGCAGCGGTCTCCAGCGAGCATCCACCCCAGTTTTTCCCGCCCGGCAACGTAGCGGGGCTGGGAAGCTCGCCACCCCCGCGGGGGTCTCTGGGACCGCTGGTTCAGGTGCTTCCTGCCGGGCAACCGTTTCAGGACACCGTTCCAGCGGCCCCCGTAACACCAGAGGCCAGCCTCGAGAGGCTGGTTCCCTTAGTAGATCATTTGGCAGCGTGGAAACTACTGCCCAATGTGTCTGCTTGGGTCCTGCATACTGTAGAGCGAGGTTATCGCATTCAGTTCGGCGCACCACCTCCGCCGTTCAACGGGGTCTCTCCCACTCTGGTGAGCCCCGAGCAGGGTCTGGTAATGGAACAGGAAGTAGCTACTCTCCTGAGGAAGGAGGCCATCGAGGTGGTCCCTCCTCACGAAAGAGAGTCCGGGTTCTACAGCCGGTACTTCATTGTTCCGAAGAAGGATGGGGGCCTGCGTCCCATTTTAGATCTGCGTCTGCTGAACCGCTCAGTCAAGAGACTGAAGTGCAAGATGCTCACCATCAAGCAAGTCGTGTCTCAGATCAGGTCCGAGGACTGGTTTGTCACGATAGATCTAAAAGACGCATACTTCCACGGCTCCATCCTTCCTCATCACAGGAAGTTCCTGAGGTTTGCTTTCAGGGGCGAAGCTTACCAATATCGGGTTCTTCCGTTCGGCCTAGCACTCTCCCCCCGCACTTTTACGAAGTGTGTGGATGCAGCTCTGGCTCCTCTGCTACTCCAGGGCATCCGCATACTCAATTACATCGACGACTGGCTGATCCTAGCTCAGTCGGAGATGGAGGCAGTTCGGCATCGAGATGTCGTTCTCGCTCACATGAAAGCGCTGGGGTTAAGACTGAACGCCAAGAAAAGTGTGCTTTCTCCATTACAGAGGACCACTTATCTGGGCGTGGTGTGGGATTCGCCCACGATGCAGGCACGTCTGTCTCCTGCTCGGATCGAGTCGATCCTCACTGCAGTCAAGAGAGTGAAGGAAGGCCTGTCACTCACTGTCAAGCAGTTCCAGCAACTGCTGGGTCTGATGGCAGCAGCGGCCAACGTGATACCTTTTGGCCTGCTGTACATGAGACCCCTACAGTGGTGGCTCAAGACCAAGGAGTTTTCCCCGAGGGGAAACCCACTTCGCATGATCAGGGTCACGCGGCGTTGCCTACGTGCCCTGGCCATGTGGAGGAAGCCTTGGTTCTTGTCTCAGGGCCCGGTGTTGGGAGCTCCTTGTCGCCGCGTAACGCTAGCGACGGATGCGTCCCTCACCGGTTGGGGAGCGGTCATGAGTGGCCACCCTGCCCGCGGTCTGTGGAGCGGTCGCCAACTCACGTGGCACATAAATTGCCTGGAGATGCTGGCCATGTTTCGGGCTCTGAAACACTTTCTCCCGGACCTAAGAGACCGCCATGTGTTGGTCTGCACCGACAACACCTCGGTGGTCTCTTACATCAACCACCAGGGAGGTCTGCGTTCGCGCCCCTTGTACAAGCTGGCGCACCAGATCCTTGTGTGGTCCCAGGACAAACTCCTCTCGCTGAGAGCAGCTTATGTTCCTGGGCATCTCAACTTGGAAGCAGACATCCTGTCGAGACAGGGGCCGAGGCCCGGGGAATGGATGCTTCACCCCGAGGTGGTGAAGCAGATCTGGAGAGTGTTTGGTCCAGCCCAGGTGGACCTGTTTGCCACGAGGGAGAACACGCAATGTCCCCTCTGGTACTCTCTAGTTCATCCAGCTCCCCTGGGGCTGGATGCCATGGTGCAGACGTGGCCGAGGCTACGTCTGTACGCCTTTCCCCCGATCGCTCTGCCCCCGGGAGTTCTAGAGAGAGTGCGCCGGGACGGGGTGTCCCTTCTTCTAGTAGCCCCGTACTGGCCGGGCCGAGTATGGTTCTCGGACCTGATTTCTCTCCTCGACGGCTCTCCCTGGGAGATTCCCGGCAGGGGAGATCTCCTCTCACAGGCAGGGGGTACCATTCTTCACCCCCGGCCGGAGCTGTGGAAGCTTTGGGTGTGGCCTCTGAGGGGGCGCACCTCTTAGCTTCCGGTCTCTCAACTGAGGTTGTTGAGACCATCCTCCAATCTAGAGCTCCCTCCACGAGGAAACTGTACGCCTTCAAGTGGAAACTTTTCACTTCTTGGTGCGGACACCGCCAGCAAGACCCAGTTAACTGCCCAGTTGGCTCAGTGCTGGAGTTCCTGCAAAGCCGGTTGTCTGCAGGGTTATCCCACTCCACCTTGAAGGTCTACGTGGCGGCCATTGCAGCCTACCACGCCCCTCTTGGTGGTCTTTCCGTGGGAAAGGACCCTCTCGTTACACGTTTCCTCCGCAGTGCTTTGAGGCTCAGGCCTCCTGTACGACCTCGTGTCCCCTCTTGGGACCTGTCTGTGGTGTTAGAGGCTCTCTGCAGGCCTCCCTTCGAGCCTGTTGAGGAAATCTCGGACAGATTCCTTACTTTAAAAACTGTCCTTCTCTTAGCTCTTTCCTCCCTTAAGAGAATTGGGGAACTTCAGGCCCTCTCTGTGGCCCCTTCTTTCCTGGACTTCGCGCCAGGCCTTTCTAAAGCTTTCCTGTTTCCAAAAGCGGGTTATGTCCCTAAGGTCCCCACCTCGACACCACGGCCTGTCGTACTCCAGGCCTTTTGTCCTCCCCCCTTTCGGGATGCTGACCAGCAGAAGCTTAATTGTATGTGTCCAGTGCGAGCACTGGATGCATACGTCCACAGGGCTGCCAGGTGGAGAAAGTCAGACCAGTTATTTGTCTGTTATGGCCCCCCAAAAAGGGGCCTCCCTGCTTCTAAGCAAACTTTAAGTCGCTGGGTAGTGGACGCTATCCTTTCTGCTTATGAGGCTTCTGACCTCCCTCCTCCTTTAGGGGTCAGAGCCCATTCTACCCGGAGCATGGCTGCCTCCAAAGCTTTTCTTGCTGGGGTTCTCATGCAAGATATTTGCAACGCTGCGGGATGGTCCTCACCTTTGACCTTTGTTAGGTTTTATGAATTGGACCTGCGGGTCTCGCCTGGTACCTCTGTCCTTTGTCCTAGCACATCCTAGGCAGGGACTAGGGGTCTGGCGGCGTGGGCATCTCGTTCCCAAAGC